>JABUQX010064242.1:42500-49854 GCA_015478945.1 Trachelipus rathkii | reverse complement strand
CCAATAGCCAACTCAAGTTCACCATTTCTATCCACTCCGCCTCCTATCTTGATCAATACTCCCCATAATTCATAATATATATGCACAGATTTCTACACATTTTCAACTTCTTCACTACAACTAACCCATTTAACCCATCCCTCTAATAATGACCTCATCCCAAAATATATTCTTTCTGCACCAATTTCCAAACCACCACACCACAATTTCAACTTCACCTCTTTTATTGTTTAAATGTCCACTGCCAATGTTATTATTAGATTTATTCTTCGAAGAACTAATTCCTCCACAACTCCCCTACATCCATTTTCATCAGTTTTTTATAATCATCATTTTTTCATTATTCTAGCAGATTTTCCCTATTCTCATTCTACCTTTCGCGCTCTCCTTCAGAAAAGAACTTCCTATTCCTTATAGTCCATTATCCTTCTTTCAAAACTGTTCATTTACCTCTTTTTTCCTCCTACGTATGCACCTTTAGTATTTCTTTTTCCTTCTTTAATAATTCCAAACTCTTTCTTTTGAAACTTCATCATGTTTTTAGTACATTCAACCAGGCTTCTTTTTACTTTAACTGCTCTGCAATACCTTTCATTCCACCACTCACTGATAATATTTTACTTCCTAATTTAGCACAATCACATACTTTACTTGGCTACTAACAAATGCTTCCTCCATTTGCATCCAGATTTGTTGTTTAACTTGTTCACATTCAATTAATTTACTTGCGAGCGCTCCTTACATACTTATATCTATTATTATAATTTCACACTTAACTTTTCACTCTTAATTTACCCACTTCCTTCTTATCACCTTCCTCTCCACCCAAGCCCCCATTAACTTAATTTTATAAACAATCACATATATGAGTAGTAATAAGTACGCTAGCCGAGTTGCAAATGTTGCAAAAGCAACATTTGCACATTGCACGTGCCAGCCGGCGTAGGCGCGCTCCGTAAACATATGATTGATTTTTATGTATGTATTTATGTACTATATGAGTGTTATTATTATATTTTACCTCCCCCTTTTACCCTACCCCTTTGTATTTACGATGTGTGCGCACCTTAAGTCGCACAATCGAGTGTATGTTGGATGAGCTTATCATCAAATTACCGAGATGTCGATTTAACAACACAATAAATTTCCCACAACAAACTAACCCGCCCCCCTTTTTATTTCTCTCGTACCCCTCCTCCAATCCCCCTATTTCTTTTTTCTTCATTATTGGTCTGGGAACAAAATAAATTGAGCAAATGGAAAGTTTTCATTAAAACTAAAATGAGAGACCTTTATGCATCATGGGATGCCATTATCCAGTCAACTTATTAACCGTCCGGACTTTCTATTACCTGATATTCCTCCTCTCAACATATGATGTTCTTGTTGTGGAATCGTCAGAAACAGAGTGATGTCTCATTCAGTCTAAATTTAACTATTATCATCTTTAACTTCACTCTCTTCACAATTAAGTTTACAATATCAAACTTATTTTGCTTCTTTCTAAGCTTATATTAAATTAAAAGTTCAATATTATAGCTAGTCACCGTTTATTTATTTAGGTAAATCGCCTTGGCTACCTCACACCTTTATATTCCGCTTCTCACTGTCATACTTATCACCACCTTATACTAGCTCACATTAGTCCACGCTATAATATATACGCTACACACTCACGGTTTTTAGCGCTATATGTTTGTAGTATATAATATTTACTCCGTATTTTACCTAGGCATAAAGTTCATTTAATTACTTTCCGACTATTCAATCTCGTATTTTCAAAATTTAGATTGTGTCAGTGAGAGCATTATTTCTTTGACGTTTCTGTAGACTTCTATTTAAATTTGTTATTACATTATTATTGTTCTTTATTATTACTCTCATTATTATTATTATTACTACTCCATTCCAATTCTTATTAATGTATCTCACTCTCCTATTTGATATTATTTATATTAATTATTTTTGGACTGATTGATTATGAAACTCGAATACGAAGTTTATAATAAATCTCGAATTCTCAGTGTATCGAACTATGTCCTAGTTGGTTCATGATTCTGTATTATTGAGTATTGTAGTCAGTATTTAATTTCCGATTAATTGAATTCATTTAAAATTCATGATCAATATTGATTATTATTATTTATTACTTGATAATTTAATTTATTCAAATTGCTGTAACTACTTTATTTTTGATATTTTGAATTCATAGTATTTATTTTTATTACAATATTATTGAGTTCATTAAATTATTTAATTATCCGTATTAATTATATTAAAAAATATTATATAAATAAATGAAATAATTTTATTTATGTTATCTATTTATCCTATGCACATTATCATTATTGCTCTTATTTCATTATGTTGAGCATTTTTTATTTAGTGTTATTTGAGTTATTTAGTGCTTTATTAATTAGTTAATTGAGTTTTTATTCTTCCATTAATCATTTGAATCCTTAAATATATTACTTGAGTAAGGAATTAATAAATAGTAATACCTCCCTTTATTTTATACTTGCTAATCATCCCTTACCTTTTTATTATTATTATTATTATTATTATCTAGGAGATTATTTAATTTCTTATTTAACATTTTTCGAAAAATTACTCTCACACTAAAAGTACTATCTACCTCGCAATCAATTTATGTAGGCACAACTCCTTTTAATATTTCTAAGAGAAGAAATTTTTATAATTCTACGCCGTGGTATTAATCCAAAAATAATGAGATTACCATTTTAAAGAGTGTATATATGTCTCATTTAGAAATACCACACATCGATGCTATTTTCTATTATCGACTAGAGGATAATCTTTATATTAGTAGTAAATACTTTATTTAAAAAATGATTTATATATAGTCAGTATGTGGTTTAGCTCGGTTAAGGTAGTTATGATGTAACGAGGTATTTAGATACTAATAAGGTATAAATAACCTATATTAATTTAATGATATATATATATATATATATATATATTATTATATATATATTAAATATATATACTATATATATATATTAATAATATATTATATATATAATATATTAATATATAACTATAATATATATTTAGAAAAGATATGTCTTATAATTTATAATAATATTTTATATATATTTAAATAATATATATATATATATTATAATATAATAATTATATATATATATATATATTATTTAATATATATTATATATATATTATATATGCAGTATATATAGTTCTTTACAAATAAAAAACTTTCAACTTTTCGTGATATATTTATGATATTAATATATTAATAATAATAATAATAATTAATAATAATAATTAAAAATTATTATATTAATAATTAATTAAATTAATTAATATTGACTAATTAATTAATTTAATATAATATAATAATATATTAATATTATATAAATATAATATAAATAAATTTTATAATAAATAAATAATAATTTAAATTAAATAATTATAAATTAATAAAAATTACGCTAATAACTAGTCAGGTACTAATCACAATAATGAATTGGTTAATAAAAAAAAATTAAATTAAAAGTAAATAATAATAACATAAATTTAATAATTAATAATTATAATTAAATAATATAATTATAAATTTATGCGGTAATAGTGTTATAATATCCGAATATTCAAATAAATCTATATTTTTTTATATAAGATTAATTCTGATTATGATATTCTTATAAGCAACACTGCCAAATGTTAATAAAAAATTGTCAATTTATTAAAATTTAATAATTTTTAAATAAGCAAACATAATTCTGCTTTCATATTTCATCTCTTTTTACGTTCAAAAAATCAGTAAGGTTATGATTTTGTTAAATAGACAGAGATTTAGTGAAATACATAACAAAACTTAACTCATAACTCGCAAAAATATAAATGAATAATTCACTTCTTTTGTAATATTGTGTAATTAATTAAATTATAATTAGAGTGTATATTAAGCTATCATTAATATGAAATATAGTAAATGTATTTTATCAGTATTTATGTCTTTTATTATATCAGAAGATTCACATATTGCTCAATATTTATTTATATATTATCTTTTTAATGCGTAATCAAATCTTAAGATAAATAAATGATAAATAATATTAATATAATTTAACTATATAATATAGGAAAAGAAAATAATTCGTAATTATATTTTCGTGTCATCATGTAGTGTTATGAATATCATCACAAGATTCAGCGCAAAAGTAGATTTTGCGTGTAGATTGCCTCTATCTATTCACTAATATATATACACTAATAATTTTCTTTTCTCGGTTCAGTACTTACAAGATCTTATCACTCACTCAATTTCAATTTATTAATTAGCTACGCTCAAGTAACCAGAGTCAATATAAACCAATTTGACCACAATACAATATCCTAATATGATAAAAAACTATAGACAACTCACACTAAAATAATCTCTAAGCTAACAATAATACTCAACAACCTCAACATCTAACGGCAACAAGACAAAAATAGTGACAATCACTGAGAATAACATACACTACCATCCCTCCCAAAAATATAATCATGAAAGTAATGTTAAAACTCTCAGATAACTTTTTTCGATCCAGTTTTTCACTATCTTCTTTTCTTATCTCCTTATATATAAGTGTATCTTTACTTCTTTATCCTTATAGATTTACTTGAACCAGCGATTATTTCTCTTCTACTATATATTAATTATACATTACCTCTTTGATTATTATTATTATTATAAATGTTAAAAGTTTTACTATGTTATAATGTTATACTGTATACAATTAAATTATTATTAATTATTAGTATTATTATATTATATATTAACCCTTTGGCCGTACCATTCTTATTCAAGAGATATCATTCACGTATCATAAAGAGAGAGGAGTAAGAGATATTGAGAAGAGTAATAATATTATATAGAGAGAGAGAGAGATGAAGATAGTGAATAAGAGGAGGGGAAAAAAGATCATAAAATAAATTAATGTTGAATATTTATTCACGGGTTATTTTTTTTCAATTTTCCTTAAGTTAGACTATGATATTTATTTATAAATCACAATTATATAGTATATTTTGTGTAGTTGAGTGTTTAAGTTGTGTAAAATAATATTGTGTGTGTGTGTGTGTGTGGTTGCTTGTTAAAGAATTTTTTAATAGAAGTAATTTTTTTAAACGCTAAGCAAACTTTTTAGGATAATACCTTTCAAAACAAAAGTATTATTGTTTTAATTAAATTAAAATTAAAATAATTCAAGAAATAACCTTCATTACTTTGACGAAACATCATAAAAGAAATACATTAGAATACATTTATAAAAACTTAATTCTTGAATCAAGTTTTGAAAAACGGATCGGGTAGGAAAGCAATTTTTTGAATGTTTTGAAATAATTAAGGATTTTTTGGTGTAAATGGTAATTATTTTTTTTTCTTTTAAAGTTTGCCCCCTCTCGGGTATTACCCTATTCAAGGGGGGGAATTTCTCCCTAGAATCCTCGTTAGGGATTGAAACAGTTTCTCTAAGCAAGCGAATCAATCCCTTTACCATAATGCCAATGTATAAAGACTTTGAAACCTGATTTTAAATGAAATTAAATAAACAGCATAACAGATAAGTATATTAACCCACACTGCTTAAACGAGCCAAAATATGCCCTATGTATATATATATATATCATATAAGGCCCATTTTGGGGATTTTTCTTTTCCTTTCTTCTGTTTTTATCTCTTATACTGTTGAAATGAAGACAAATTTTAAATACTAATTAAATTAATACCTATTTTAGTCTATAATTTGTTAATAATATTTGATGTCAGTCACGAACGTTAATATCAAAGAAGAAATGCCTTAAAATATTCTTCAAACTCGGACAAAACTTTCAAAAGTAAATAAAAGTTATGAAAATGCTAATAGATTCATTCCACCCTTGCTTATATATATATATATATATATATAATAATAATATATAAGATATTTACTTATAATATATTTATATCATCTGTTTATATAATAATAATAATAATATAATAATAATATATGTATAATAATATATATATATATATATATAATAATAATATGTAATAATAATAATATATATATATATATATTGATAATAATAATAATAATAATATAATATATGTAATAATATAATAATAATAATAATAATAATAATATAATAATAATAATAATAATAATAATAATAATATAATATATATTTATAATAATAATAATATATATTGATGTAATAATAATAATAATAATAATAATAATAATAATAATAATAATATGTATAATATATAATATTAATATAATAATAATAATAATAATAATATATTTAAATTATGTATATAATATATATATAATAATAATAATATTAATAATAATATATAATATATAATAATAATAACATAATAATATAATAATAATAATATAATATATCTTATATCATAATAATAATAATAATATATGTATTAATAATAATAATAATATGTTAATAATAATAATAATAATAATAATAATATAATAATAATATATAATATATATTTATATATATATAATAATAATAATAATAATTAATAATAATAATAATAATATATAATAATAATAATAATAATATATATATATATATAATATATATATATATTAATAATGGCCAATATTGTGTAATATGTCATGTAACCAATTTTGTTTTCATAACATGTAATACTAATATAAAAATAGAAGGGTGCTATGAAATAAGAACATTATTTTTATGACCATCTTTCTTCTTATATATATATATATATATATATATATATATATATATATATATATATATATATATTGTGGTTTTTTTTCAATATATCTCAAAACAAAACCTATATTCAAATAATTAAATCAGTTGTCAGGTAGTAAGTTCTTTAATAAAAACACTAACAACAAAATTAAATTAAATGATGGAATAAGCTTATGAAAAATAAATTTTTTTTTTTTTTTTTTGGTAATTCTGGAAATCATTATCTTATTTTTGCTGACATAGTAATAATAAACATTGTAATTTTTTATTTAAAAATGAAAATAGAAATTTACAATATTTTATATTTAATATTTTATATTTTATATTTTATATTTTATATTTTATATTTTATATTTTATATTTTATATTTTATATTTTATATTTTATATTTTATATTTTATATTTTACATTTTATATTTTATATTTTATATTTTATATTTTATATTTTATATTTTATATTTTATATTTTATATTTTATATTTTATATTTTATATTTTATATTTTATATTTTATATTTTATATTTTATATTTTATATTTTATATTTTATATTTTATATTTTATATTTTATATTTTATATTTTTTATTTTTTATTTT
>JABUQX010064242.1:15000-17500 GCA_015478945.1 Trachelipus rathkii | reverse complement strand
TGATTGGTTATTATTTTTCTTTCTTTTATTTATTTTTGACTTTATTCCGATTATTATGTATTATTGTCATTTAATTCTTTATTTCTAAATATAATCTATACTTATTACTTTTTCTGTATTTCAGAGTTGATTGATTGTTATATATCATAAACACACTGATTATTTTATATATCATATTAACATCCAGTATTACTATCCACCTCTTTGTGATCAACAACAGGATTGTTCATTAGAAAGTGTTATAACACACACCGTGGGATACAGAAATAGTAAGTAGATAGAATTAATGACGTAAAGTCGAAAGAAATACCCATAGCTTTAACCCTCTCTCACCGCACCCTATTTTAACCTTTTTAACTTGAGAACCCTCGTCGCTAGCTCAGAAAAATATCCTACATCTATGGCTTCAAGGGACTGCGACTCACTCCTCACTGTTAGCATTCATTCGTCAATGTTGGGATTCATCACCTTAACAAAACCAGCAACTGCATCAATATTCTCTCTTCTACAAACCCGAATTCACATCTATTATGCCCTTTCGATTCTCGCAATCTGCCAAACTACACATTCACTCTCCTCCAAGGCATTCCTTGTACTTAGACTTCATCCACTTTTTCTTCGTCTCCCAGGCACGGTCGATCCCAACACAAAACTCACCACTAATAACACTTATTCCAGTTTTTTATAACAAACTCGACTTATTCAAAATTCTACTTAGACCTTTTCAAACATGACCTAATTCATTATACTCAATGTTAATCTGATTTAATATTCTCAATATCAATTTTTATATCATCCTTTCTATTCATACAACCATCATCAATCCCCTAGATATACGTAATTCATTCGCTCATCATTTATCATTCCGTTCCCACTACACTAATCCTACGACCTAAGATCTTTACGCCATAAATCGAATCTTACATTCGTTATCACTTTAGAATTACATTCACCTCTTATTATTCCGACCGATTAGTGTCTCATTTCTCACTATCATAGTAAACTATTGTAAACACAGTGATACACAAACTATTATGAGCCTTGCGAACATGCAAGTATTTTTTATCCTAACTATCGCACTGTATTATTTTTCACATTTTGAAGTGAGAGGGCCTGAATCCCGACCCAAGTATTAGTTCCTTCCCCTAATTTAGTTCAATGTTTAAAACAATCTACCAAGGATTTATAGCTAAATCGATCTATCACCAACCATTTCTCTCCTACCATTCACACACACTATTTGTTCAAATAATTCATTTCACGAGTACGTTACTTTACAACAGGAAAAAAATTGCCCGTTTCTTATCATTATCAGTCACCCCCTGTGCCCCGTTTTGCAGTCCATTGACGGTACAACAATATAATATTTCACTAAATATTTATTTACAACTCTAGACACTTAATATGTTTTCCAGTGCTCTTCAACCTATCATCACAATATACATTCTAACCATTCATCGCACCTGATGGACTGTCTTCATAACTTCACAACCTATAACTTCTTGCCTATTCTTATCTTACGTTTACTCTTTCATAACCACTCCTTTCATTAATACATCACCTCTTCTAAATCCCTCATCAAGTTCATATACTCTCTAAAATTATTTAGTCAGATAAAGAAGATTTACATTCTCAGATGACCATTCTAAATTGTTGCCCACGTTATTCTTCTTTCCTGAGAAAATATGTAAATATTTGATATACACTGTAAAATTGTTGTTAACACTTTCAGTTTGTACATAATAAATATAATCCTAAAACATAACACTAATCCTAGTTGAAGTATATATATGAGTGACACTTATTGTAAGCAATTGGTTACCCTCCTCTTTCTATGTTCACTGAGAGCCATACGCTTTATTGAGTCTTAGGTATTCATTACAAGAAACAGAATCAACTGTGGGAGTAGCGGGCACTTTGTTATAGTAAAAGTGTGAAACTATAGAATTAGACGTTTTAGATGACCATGGTATCGCGATGACAACGTCCAAAGCAGAGCTCTGTTTTCCTTATTTAAAAAAGTGATCCATTATTAAAATCACTCTATTCATTTAGAAACATCACTACATGTCAGGCAGTAAGTAACTTTAATCTCTGCTCTCTTCTTATGCTAAATGCTTTTTTATCGATTATGAGTAGTAAAAGACTTATTCATATTATTTAAGTCAGTCAATTCTCACAGAGATTTTAGATTATATAAACGCGGTGGAAATTGATTAGAACTTGTGCCCTCAATCGAAAAGATATTGACCATGACGAGCACTCTTTCATTTTACATTAAATCACAATGTAAGGACGTAAGGGAGGGGTTCCATTTGCCAACTACTATTATATTTTATTATAAACTTATTTTTCGCCTAAATGTTGTTATTGTATCTTTATTTTTTTTTTTGTGTTGCTTTTTTTCCTACGTCGCTCTATATTTTTTGTAAGTAGATTTTTTTTTCTGCTATTTTTATTCATTGTGTTTTTTTTACTAAAAGATTTAATATTGAATGTC
>JABUQX010064242.1:5000-7500 GCA_015478945.1 Trachelipus rathkii | reverse complement strand
CATTTCATCAGACAGTCTGCCTCTTTTAGGAGAATGAATATAACCTACCAAACTGAAGAGTCTTTCTACTGATGCTGATGATGGTAGTGGGGTGCTGTATTTAAAAAATGAAAAACTGCAAAACACCAGGAAAATGACGTAGAGATTCCAGTGAAGATTTTATTCGGCAAAATATTTGAGAAACCTCCATATCCATCGAATCTTCGCTTGTAGTCGTGGTAATGCCAGTTGATATTTCATAATCAAAAAAGTCATCGGCACTACTTTCAGAAACTGCATAATCAGTCATGCTATTTGGGCTATCTTTTTGGAGGGCCTTTATAGAATTCACCAGCATTTCTTGGACTCCTTTCGTCATTGCAGTAGTTTTGATGTCACTGTTAATCGAATTGATAGCCACTTTAACTTGAATCTTGGATTTGACACAGAAGCTAATATTGCTAGCTTAGTTTCATGGCATATATCCAGATTGAGAAACTTCCGAAACCTATTTGAAAAACCCTTTGAAATGGTTCAGAAGTGGCTGACAATACTGAAGGGGCTCATTATTAAGGCGATTAATTTTTTTAATCAACTGCTAGAAGAGTTGGCAACAAAGCTCAATAGAAACAATCGAGTTCAAATTATATATATCTAACTATATATATATATATATATATATATATATATATATATATATATATATATATATATATATATATATATATATATTTATAAAGTATATATATATATATATATATATATATATAGTTATTATATTAGTTACATATATTATTATTGTTATTAGCATATATATATATATATATATATATATATATATATATATATATATGTTAATATATATATATAGATCCAATAAAAACAAATTATATATATATATATATATATATATATATATATATATAATTTACAACTTACAACAGCTCCCAGGAAAGGTCAAGACCCTGTCAAAGGGGCCAGAGCTCTTCTCCATCTTCCTCTATCCTCCAGGACTCCCTTTCTCTCATTTCCAGCACGACGGTATCCCATGTCTTGTCAATGAGTCCTCCACCTACTGTCTCCACTCCCATCTCCTCATGGCCACTCTCTCCTCCTGCATCCTCTCCAGGTGTCCCCACCATCTCAATCTGGCTGCATCCATCTTATTTAATATAGCCTTCACTCCAACCTCCTCCTTTATTTTTAAGTTTCTTTGTCTGTCTCTTCTAGTCTTTCCCACTATCACTCTTAAAACCTACATCTCTGCCGACTGTATTCTACTATCCTCTCTTGTGGTCGTACTCCATGTCTCTGCCCCATATAGTAGAATCGGTGTTAACACCTTCGAATATCACCCTTTTCACCTCCACACTCATTTATCTATCTTTCAGTATGGGGTACACTGCTCTTACAGCTCCCCCATACTGAGCTATCCTACTTGTTATCTCCTGTACATTTCCTCCTCTTCCAAATACTCCACTCAAGTATTTGCATTTCTCCACCATCTATATCTCAGTCCCTTCCACATCTACTCTCAGCTCTCCCCTTCCTTCTCCCCTACTAACCACAATGATCTCAGTCTTTTATGTGTTCATAGTCAGACTGGCCTCTCTAAGCCTATTAGCAAAACATGTTACCACCTCTCTCAGCCTATCTTCCTCTTCGCTCCAGCATGCCAAGTCATCTGCACATACCAGAATATCAGTCCTAATCTCCTATATCCTCTCTCACCTTCTTTATCACTACATCCAGATATGCTACAAACAAAATTGGTGACAACACGCTTCCCTGTTTGACTCCAGTTCTCACCTAAAACCATTCCTTCTTCTCATATTCTGTTCTTACATTACATTTATTACTCTTATACAAACTCTCCAGGGCTCCTCTCAACTTTTTATCCACTGCATATTCTCTCTCTAGCACTCTCCATAGTCCCTTCCTAGGCACTGAATCAAAAGCTTTTCTTAGAACTATGAAAGCTACATATGCTCGTTCTGTTCTTTCTATATCCGTGCTGCTCTTCCCCCAGTCTGGGCTCTACTACCATTCTCAACGATTTCTCTAGTATTCTCTTTATGCCAAATGTTCCAACAAGAATGTAACCCTGTAGTTGTTACACTACCCCGTATCTTTTTTTCCCATATGTATTGGAACTATGATTGACTTTCCCCACCCCTCTGGTACTTCGCTCTCGTTCCAACACCTATTGAACAATTTCAGAATTCTTTCATTTTCTCTCCTTTTGTTAGTTCTTTGGGTATCCCATCTTCCGAATCTTCATTGTTCTCAGAGTCACCTCCAACTCCTCCATAGTGATCTCCTCCCCCTCTTCATCCTCCCCTCCTTCAACTATCTCTTCTCCTCTCATCCCCCACCTGCTCATTCACATTTAACAGTTCTCTGAAGTATTCCGTTTATCTCCTGTTTGTCTGTTGATCTCACCAAAAATTCACCTTGCTTATCCTTGATATTGCACACTTTCCTCTTTGATCCTCTATACGTTTTTGTCAGTCTAAAATCC
>JABUQX010064241.1:5000-17113 GCA_015478945.1 Trachelipus rathkii | reverse complement strand
ACTTTAGAAGGGGAAAGGTTCGGGGACCTACCCCCCCCCTCCTGGTGATGGTAAGGTAGAAATTCAAGTGACGTGAATCAGATTAAATCACAGACTTCTCTTTTTATTCTCTTTATCCATTGAATGAAGACAAGACCAGTTGTAGACACCTCGTCAATTGGCGAGAAGAAAGGAAAGGGGACATATCGTGTTCGGTTCTGTAAATCAGATATACAAAGCGCTCTATCTAGCGTTATATATACAGCGTCGCGCGCGCGCTCTCTGCGCATGTTTGTTTATGTCGTGTGGGTATCTGAGACGAGTAGATAGAGACGTAACCAGGTTCTATGCAGCATTGCAAACAAAGGGTGTTTACGCCTACTCTCCACCTTAAAGTAAACTAAACAAACACTCTTTCAGTAAATAAGAATTCAGTAGAACTGTATATTAGTGAGTAACCCAATTGTTTTATTGTAAACACCTACTCATCTAACGACTTATTTAGTCTTCCTTCCCCACTGTGTTTTCTATCTGTTGCACGTTTGTCTCACCCTTTCTTCTATCTGAAAAGGACTCCGATCAGTATCGGGACTGCAATGTTATTGCATGCAACATTGCGAGGCAAGGGGAAGGGATATCTTTGACTTCTTTTCTTTCCGATGGAATGTAGGGCGGTTTGAATGTCTTTGTAAATCGTCATACGTTAGCGCACACCTTTTTTGTAAATAGATATATGCTTCGCCGCGTCTCCTCTACATATTCTGTACAATATATTCGTTATACCAACGCCGCAACACTATCATCTTTTGTACATTATTATTTCTATTTCAACCCCACACCTTATTTTCGGGGAAACATTGGCTAATACCTAGTCTCTAAACGCCGACTAAAACGATAGAATTGTCGTCAGGAGTAAGGGAGAAGGGTATTGGGATCAATATACCGTAGATTGAACGAGCTAATAGAAGGAAAGACCAATTTCCGGATTTATAAAATAGCTTCCATATGTAAGTGGGAACTTGTTCTCTATTATTAATTATTATTATAGATTACTTATACCTAGAATTATTACGAGGATAAACCGCTGCCATATAAATCTGCGACCCATGGGCTACCGTTTTGAATCTGACGATAGCCAGCTATAAATAAAACTATTATTAGTATTATATTTATGTATATAAGTTATAAATATTATATATTAATTTAATATATACTATATATATATATATATAATATAATATATATATATATATACTATAGTATATTACATGATAAAACACCGCCGCTCACGGGCAGAGCCCTAATCAATTACCGTCCGGGCAGGATGAAGCCAAGTCAAAGGAGAGAATAGATCACATTCTCCCACCACCAGTTGAGACCTGGGACCCTCAATTTTGTTTGAAGGCGAGTTGCAACCCAAGGTTAGATTTAAATACTAAATATAATACAAAAATTATATATTTACATTACAATATACATAAAATATATCAACACATAATGCACTTATACATATATCACAGTAAATCACTTAACCATCATTAGCACTATTTATTACCCAACGTTAAAATTAACGCAGATATCATTAACAATAAATATTACAACACTAACACTGCCATCCATAACCTTTATATTTAACATCAATTATATAAACAATTTACGATTCACTAACCAATATTATAATTAAGTTGATCATTAACACCAATTAATTAACACTATCACATTACTAACTAGCACTCTAATTACACGGTCGACAACAAATGTTCATTCAGAGGTTATTTGTCGTGTCTTTTCTATAGCATTTTTGACGCTGTTTTCAAATCTGCTCAAGATTTGCTGTAGCACGTAGGGTTTTATGATGAAGAAATTTTCATTTATTTTACAGATTTACTATTTCATATAAAGAAACGTTAGGTTTTAAACATTATTTATTATATTTATCTTGTAGAGTTTTGATTATTTAGCAACATAGTTACTTACTTTTGTTCCATCGTATCGTCTGGCAACATCATCCACGTGCATTGTTCAGCACTTATGCGCCATGAGAAATGTCTTTACTAGTTTAGTTAATTTTTGTCTTCTGTAGCCGAAAGCTGTTCTTGCTTATTTTATTTGTGAATTTTCTCGGATCAAACAGCATGCCTCGACAATAATTTAAAAATAACCCAAACAAGTTTTGCTTTGTCTGTGGCTGCTTCACAGCAACAAGACAACGAACAATTTACAACAAAACCTTATGGAAAATATACAACTATGAATGTTTTGCTTGTCCTTTAGGTGACCAAGATAAAGCATAGACGCCTCATCAGATTTCTTCATCTTGTTCAAACGGATTATGCGAATTGGTTAAATAAAAAGAAAGTTCAATGGCCGTTTGCTAATACCATGATATGGAGGAACCAAGAGATTATCATGAAGACTGTTATTTTTCTAGTGTGAATCTACAAGGGTTTTCTGCAAAAAAAACAAACACCATATTGTATATCCAGACCTTGATTCAGCACGTAGACCAGTCCAACATAATTGAATCACTGGCCATTCCAATTCCCCCTGATGATGGGCTAGTTCTATTGCAGATGCAAATGAGCATGGTGAAGGAAGGAGCAGTTGAGTGCATTCCCGGACAGCAAGGTAGATTCAGAATTAACGATAGGAAGAAACGCCATTTTGAGACATGCTGTTTTCTCAAAGAAACAGGTGAATGATCTCTCTTAGAACTCTATCTCTATCGAAAGGAAAAGCAGAACTTCTCGCCCTCAAGACTAAAGGAAAAAAATTACTTGAGGAAAATGTTCGCATCAGTTACTATCCAAAAAAGAATTTTAACTTACCAGCATACTTTACAGTAGATGGTCCTCTTTTGTTATTGCACGAAATGAGATGGATTATTCCTTTTTTTTGTCTCAGACGGCATATGAGCATGCTGAGTGGAGTGGCGTTTCTTTATAGATTCATCTCAGAGAAGCCTGAAAGCAGTTTTCTTTTGCATAATGATGTAAAACCATCTATCCCCATAGCCCATTCGGTCCATCTCAAAGAGACATAGGACAATATGGATATACTGCTTAAAGAAGTCAAATATCACAGTCATCAATGAAATCTCTGCGGAGATCTGAAAGGTATAGGCATGTTAAAGAGAATGCAAGCTTGATTTACAGAATATTGTTGCTTTCTTTGTCTGTGGGACAGTCGTGCTACTAACGAACACTATGTTAAACGTGATTAACCTCTAAGGGCTGCATATGTCCCAGGAACAAGCAGTGTCCAGTCTGTTCCCTTGGTTGATTCCAAAAAAAATCTTTCTACCACCACTCCACATTAAACTTGGTTTAATGAAATTTTTTTTAAACCAATGGGGAAAGTGAATTCAGAGGAAGGGGGTTCAGGGGGGTTTTTTTTCTCCAAGGGGATACTTTCCCAGGAAATTTCCGAAAGCTAGTACAGCAAATTTGAAGGAGAGAATTTTTGTTGGGACCACAAATCAGGGAGGTTTTAAAAGACATAGGGATTTTGAAAAGGCTCTCGGTCCTTTTGAATTGAAAGCGTGGCTTGATTTCAAATGGATATGCAAAAAGTTTCTTGAAAATAATCTCTGAATATAAAAAGTGGTATTGAGAACCTTCTTGATGCTTATAAAGATGATGGATTGTCGCATGTCTTTAAAAATGCATTTCCTTCATTCACATCTAAAGTTTTTCCCAATGGTCTTGGTGCAGTAAGTGATGAGCAAGGGGAGCGCTTCCATCAGGACATTAAGACATTGGAAACTCGATCAGGATTTTGGAACGAAAGCATGATGGCTGACCATTGTTTGAATGCAATATCGTGAAAATCCAGACCAAACAAATTATATAAAAGAAAAATCACAAAAATCACTTTACCTTTTGTTTTAGTAAATTTTAATTATGCAATAAAGTTTATTAATTTCTTTATATAAATTCATAATAATATTTTGTCAATATATTGTAACTAATGTATAATTAAGTTCATGGAAATAAACTCTTTGCATGAATTTTGAATATTTAAAACCTTACATTTTCCAAAAAAAAAAATAAAAAAAATAAGTATTTATCTTTATTTCATATTTCAAAAACTTTACAGTGATTTCATACATCACTCTATTCGCCTGAAATCAGCGTCAACAAAATGCAGTTCCGAAAAGTTTAATTTGGTCAGTGATGAAAAAAAAATTATTCTTTGGTAGACCAGTGAATTATTGTTATTGAAAATATTGAAAATATTCAAAATATTGAAAAAGGTTGAAAGTAAAATAGAACCTCGGAAAGAAGAACCTTACAGCAGAGTGACGCTCGGCATGCCCTGTCAAAAGTAGCAGTAGTGTTGAAATATACAGATTTGGCTGGTCGACCACTGTGTTTGGACGTAATACCTGGATTTGGGAAGAGAATTCAACCTATCATTCATAACCGTTAACCCAAACATCCACCCATTTATTGATAGTGGTTAAAACAGATGACTTAACAATTGAAACTTATTAAATCAAATCGTTTAAAAAATAGAACTTTCTCCGCATGCAAAAGTGTATTGCATTTTAAGATTTTTATCACTTTATATGATTATGCCACTAAATTAGAATATTTTTCTTCACTTACTTTCCGCCATTCGAAGAATTAGCATCACTCTAAACATATCCGCCAACGTCACAACATTCCTTCTGAATACTCTTGTTCCTTACAGGCTTCACGAGGTGGGTGAACAGATTCAGGACGGTCCAATTTTTAGTGAACCACAGGAAGGGATACCCATCAAAACGTGAAATAATTTTTAATAGTTAAGTTCAGACAGAAAGAACATCACACGTTAAAAAGAATATTACGATGCTAGGATAAAGTGAATTGAACAGGGAAGATGGATATCGAAATCTAAAGACAAGATATAGAGGAAGTGAGTTTGAGTTATTATATAAGTTCAGCTTTGGAATAGATGTGGAGTCGGGTAGAAGAAACTATTAAAGAGAAAGAAGCAAAGTTGATTATTTCCAATAAAGATAGACAGAAAGACAAGAACCGATATATTTTTATTGTCTATAGAACTAAAAATAGTTTTAAATGCTTTTACATAGGTACACATGGAAAAATAGATTTGGTCTGATTTCAGAATGTAATAAGTAATATGCAATTCCAGAGTTTGGAGACAAAGATCATTGACAAACAAACACAAGAATAAAAAGATAAACCCAGAGTTTGTTCGTTTTTGGAGCTGAAGGTAAAGAAATGGGAATATATGTCTACAAGCAAACACGATCACCTTAGAAATGCATTCAGCATGCTCCAAAGGACCTCTCCCATTTCATGAATTGTGTTTACTTGAGGCAACAAATGGCAAATATGCCTCCTCTGAAAAAGCCTTTCCTGCTGAGAAAGCAGTGAGAAGAACCCAAAAGTAGGAAGAATTTAATGAATATAAGTAAAGTATTGAAAATTAAGAAAATATTTAGTAGCCTATATTACATTCATCTCCGAGACAGTCAGAGATGGACTGCACTAACTTCTTGAGGTTGTTATAATTTGAGAAATAGTAGGCATATTCACCAGCTAAAGAACGAGAAGAAAGCTACTGATTGTATGACGATTAAAATTACCCAGAAGGATGATTTCTGTGAAAGACAACGAGTGTGCTTGTGTACTATTTTAGAGACTATGTGATTAAACGATTTTACTTTAGTAAGTCGAGTTAGGAATGGGTTCAGTACCTTAGCAAGAGGGAGAGATAAATCATAAGGCAGAAAAGATGAAGAATTCAAATAAGTAACAGCAGAATAAACAAAGTTATTGCAAACATACACACAACCACCACATCTGGATGAAACTGAAAATAGAAAATGTAAAAAGGAACTGCTAGAGTTATAAAATTCTTCATTTTTAGTTATGAATAAAACATTGATAAAATATAAGTTCTTGCGTAAATGGGGTGGTTTAACAAATTCTAAAAATCGTGAACAATGCATAAATTACCTTATTAACCGAGAAGACTGTGCATCAGAACAAGTGGTACCATATATACTCGTGTATATTATCATATATATATATATATATATATATATATATATATATATATATATATATATATATATATATATATATATATATATATTATATATATATATATATATATTTTATAAAATATATATATATATATAGTATATAATATAAGTAATATAATATTATATCTTCATCATCATTCATCATTCATCATCATCACTCATCATCATCATCATCATCAACAATGAAGGAAGAAGCAGATGCTATCATTAAGATGGAAAACGTAAATAGCAATAGGTGAAGATGGAAATGCAATAGAAATGTTGAAAGCCCTAAATTAGAGAAGATAAAAGCTTGAACAAACAAAAGCTATAATCTTGAGGAAGTAACAAAGAAAATGTGAAGGTCAGTATACATTGTTATAAATAAAATACCAGTTGGGAGTAAGTATTAGACAGACATATATTCTAGTTTAATATAATTAGCCAAGTTATGAAAATTCTTCTGAGGGAAGTGTTGGCAAAAATAATAAAATCAGAGAGGCAAATACTGTAAAAGTGTGGATTTGTTTGGAAAAAATCAAAAGGAACATCATATCTGTCCTGAGAATATTGGACGACTGAACTGAACTGTTATGGAAGCCAAATGAAACATTTACCCATGTTTCGTTGAAAATGAAAAATATTAAGACTCAAGGACTTGATGAAGATATTAAAGAGTCTGGAACATAAGAAGGATGTGAAAGTAAAACAAAAGAACCTCTAATGGAAACGGAGCACCTCTTAAAATATAGAAAGATGAATAAAATTTGTCCATACATTATGAGAAGCGTATGTTGGGCAGTGCAGTATTTTTAATTCTCAATTGGGAGAATTAATAAGAAGAAAGACAGACACTGAAAGGGAGCGGCGGAAAGAAAAGAGGAGAGATATATAAAGATAGTAGAGATTGAATACTGTACTCATGGCCGATTCTGACAAGAAACTACTGTTTGCAATAAGTGCTAGTTGAAGTAAGAGAATTTAAGACTTTAAAATATACAATTACATAATTGAAAATATGTTATGTAAATTAAAGAGTTAAAGCCCTAAGACAGGTTCCCAAAGTGTGTGACGCAGCATCCTTAAATTAAGCAAACTTGTTGCGAATAGGAAAAGTTTGGGAACCACCGCCCTAGGATTAACAAGAAGGAACGGAGGAAACTTGGCGTAACAGGCAAATAGATTTAATAAATATTGAAAATTTGTTTAAATAGAATGGAAGATGTTAGATTGAAATTAAAAGAACTATGGAATAGTAAAAAATATTTTCAATAAGGTATTTGTTGACAAACCGCAAGATCGCAGTAAATAGACCTACAAGGAAAAAATTTATTAAATACTAAATGTGGTCGACATTGTTGCTTGGATGCGACACACGCACCAAAAACAAAGATGATGAAAAGATATTCTATATAAAGTTGAAATATAGTACTGGAAAAGATTCCTGAAGGTTTCATGGACTCCAGTGTTTATTAATTATACTCGAAAGAAGGGCTTTCACAGGAAATAATAAAAACAAATAAGACTTAAAACAGCCTCAGTTTGATACATGAAAGGGCAACACTTAATTAACTTTATTTGTAAATTTAGAAGAAGAGTGTTAAGGCCTAGGATGACACAAACTGATAGGTACAGTTAAAAAGGTTGTCCATAGGACAAAATATGAACTTTTTGCAGACTTAATTTTTTTCATTATTATTTTCGGAATTTCTATAATATTAATTATTAGTTCGCATTTCATAGAAGTTTCATAGAAAATCTGAGCCAGGGCTCCATTTTAATAAGGATCAAGTGTTTGAAATGCGCTTCTTAAATAAAAAAAAACTATGTAGAAAATAAATCTTACTGGCAGATGTGCTTTTACAGTATTTTTTATAGGATTATAATGTCGAAGAAATATTTTAACCATTTTCGCATCACGCACGGGTTTGTAGGCAAAATGTTCATATGCCTGCATTTTTATTTTCAAATTCGCTTTCTCCAATTTTATATGCTTTAAATATATAACATTTGTCTATGGAGAAAATAGATTTGTGAGAAAAAAAAAAAAAAACGTTTCAGATTTTTCATAAACTTACACGAAAATGTTTGAGATTGAACACAACTATAGAGTAACGAAAAAAAAAAGGCTTTGAGAAATGTCACGAAATGGTTGTAAAGTAACAAATTTTAATATTTTTAATGTCGAATCAGTTTTAAAGTTGTGCAATTATTTTTATATGGACTGTATGGTGAGGAATTTTTTCTATTTTAATCCCTCAAGGGGTCGGGAATGCAGAAAATGAGGACTAACTTTTTTTCCAGCACATTTAAACTTTTATTGGAGATGTGGAAATGATGGGGAACATTTTCTTGTTTTTGGTTTTTTTTCATTAAATTCTAACAAAGTTTTTTTTTTTTTTTTTTATTTAAAAAAAAAAAAAGTTAAAAAAAAAAGTAAATAAACTAGATAAGGCCTCAGTACCCCACACATCACTAAAAAAAATAGTATATAATATATATACTATATTTATATAATATATTATATATATATTATATTATATATATATATATATATATATATATATAATATATTATATATATATATATAATACCTATATATATATATATAGTATATATATACTATATATATTAATATATAATATATTATATATATATATATATATATTATAATATATACATTATATTTAGATTTTTGAGTCTGAGTTCGCCCTTAAAAAATTATTTTTTTCGTTAATAGATGAGCTGCCTTTCAAAATTAAATGAGCAATGAAGGCTGGGATTGTCGGTGAATATTGAAAAAGTATAAAAAAAATTTGTTGCATTGCCAGGACTAAGTTACTAAACACATTGAATGGATATGGCAGCAACAAATGAAAAATTGATAGTAGTAAAGTTGGATTATTTTGGTCCGTAATAAAATACAGTTTAGCGTCCTTTAACAATTGGAGTTGAACACAATTATTAAAAGTATGTTAGAGTAAAGATAATGGAATTACGAATAAAAAGAGCAAAAGAGGAGGAATAGGAAGTTAAGATTTGAAAGATTTAATTGACCAATGAGGGTGGAATAAACTCTTTAAAAAAATTTTGAAAAAAATACAGACAGTAAGAAACCACATAAGTTTGTCAAAGAATCTCTCTTAGTACGATACAATTTAAATTTTAAAAAAAGATCAACACCGTACAAATAATGTCTATAGTACCGAGCCACAGCCACCAACTCCCAACACAAACAACTTGGCAAGTTTTATTTCTACACCTAATGTTCCAGTCCTTAAATAGATCAAGGCTGTGAACCAGCTTTTTTATTTTTGTTTGCAAATTAAATCAGGTGTTAAAATTAAAAATCACAACCTCATATTATTAACTAAATAATAACTTCTGCTCCCTCTTTTACTGACGTGGAATCTAATCTAAAAATTAAATTTATTTAGATTCAGATTTAGATTTTTAATCTAAAAAAGTATATATTGAATATCTGACAAATGTTAAAAAAAGTTTTTAAAAAAAATGGATTAGGTATGAATTGTCTCACCAAGTTTTGGTGACAATCCCTTCGACCGTACCATTAGAGGGGGCAGAAGTGGTCAGGAGAGCTACAATTCAGCAAACATCTGTGCAAGAGACATGACTAATGGCTCTAAATTTACAGAATCTCCGTTTCTATATGTGTTAAGACCTCTGTCTATTGAGCAAGAGAAAAAAAAAAAATTAATATGGACAGAGTTTAAAGTTGAAAAAATCACTTTCTATCAGTTGTTAATGTATTATTGATAAATGATTACAAATCATAACTATATCACTTTTCATGACATTATCTCTCGTTCCGTCTAGGTGGTCCCTAGTGTAGATTACCCTCATTAATATCGCCGTTTTTAGTGAATAGTGTATCCACTTGTACTGGAACCAAGAAAAAAATAATTTTAGTAACCTAATATTTTTTTAGTAGTCTAATATTACTTCACCACTTTATTTATGAACTCATTTTAAATGGAAATTAAATAACGAGTAGTTTACTTATGGCGCCGTAGTTCTTATTTTAATGAGAACAATTCCCGATAGGCTTAAAAACTGCTTATGCTATAGATATAGCATTCACTTGCAAGAGATATTCATCCAATCTTTAAAATCTGTATTGGAGTCAAGTAACCCTTATATTAACTATCGATTTAGGAAAACTGCACTTTGGTATCAAATCTTTCCATAAATTTGCAGGATTTAACCTTCAGATGAATCAGACGTTATATTTCAATATATTTCTTTTCTTATAATTCTATCAAAAGTTGAACCTCTGTCCTTAGGTTAACATGTCACTCAACAGACTGGTTCTGACACTGGATAGTTTAGACTTGTAAAGGTTTTATATGACATAGTTTTCGGTCTATATTAAAATCTGTTAAGGACTAAATGGCTAGGGGTTGTTGATAAGAATTTAAATCAACTGGCTTATGGTATGACTTTGCTTTCTGGTTAATGGCGGTAGAAGAAATCGCCTTACCTGAATATTCTCTTGCAATCCAGAAGAATATTCTGGTCATCACTGTCCTGGGTGTGAGAAAAGGGCCTTTCTTCGGACTACTTTTTAAGTCGTTTCCTGCACAACTTCTAACTGGAAACTAAGTAATTCTCTGGACCAAGTTGAAAAAGTTTCTGGATCCACAAGTTAATTTTCTATGTGACTATATATTTCAAACCAATGAGAAAATACACATGAAGGCAGAACTGTACCAAACAACAAAGATAAGCTCTAATGGCCGCTATTATACAGTTTTCTAATTCTTTTTACAGAAATTTCCATATAAGTTCAATATATACATAACTAAAGTTTCCAAAAATTAAAGGAATAAAAAAAATGACATAACTTATCTTGTCACTATCAATCTACTGTAGGAACAAGAAAGCCCTAACCCTTATCAAGAGGAGTTGAACAATTTAATAAGATATGATTTATTTTTACAAAAAGGTTTGGATCCGAGATAACATACTACTGATTTCATTTCAAATTTGAAGTTTTGTAAATATATCACATTTCCCTAGAAAAATTCCCTGGTTACTCCTAAGGGTACAACTCTGGTCATCTTACAGAATGACGACTTTTCATCGATTTCTCAAGAATAAGTTTGAAAATAGTGTTACTTAATGATGGTAACATGATCTCGTCTGACAATATAGGTCAGATCGTGCAACTTTTAAATAAAATTATATCAATATGAAAGGCATTTACTTATTTCCAGAAGTACCAGCATCACAACTGGATGATCTATGAAGACTTGAAAGTATGATGGTGTGATAAAAACAACATGAATGTTAAATTTGTTACATTTTGATAATTTATAAAAATTAACCTTATTCACATATTAAGAGTATTTGCACTAGATTAACTTTTTTATGCAGACAATATCCTTACTGATGAGTTTACATAACAAGTACCTGGAACCTGGTTCTCAAACATGTAGTGAAGGACTGCAGCGTTGAGTCTACAAGAAGCAAAAGTGTAACTTTTGATGTCCCAATGTTGTGAAGAGAAAGAAAAATCCTATAACTGATTGATACTCCTGCAAGACAAACCTACATGGGAAGTTAGTTTATAATTAGTATGAAATTTAATTACATTTTATTTATTAAATCATGGATTGAAATCTGTAAATTATGAGCACAGAACTTCAATTTCTTTTCATTTCATCCCTCTAGGGTACAAATTCAAACAAACATGTGAAGTATTCTGACATACCATTTGCCATAAAACCTGTAGACCACAGATCTGGAATTATAATTCCTAAACCTCCATGCAACATTTACTTGTTGTCAAACTGAGAAAGAAGAAATGAAAAATAAGAACTTTTCTCCTAGAACTCACTGAATGTCCAACTTGGGTAGAGAAATGGCAGAAGATGACTAACCTCCCATTAAACATCCAATGTAGGAAAATAACAGCCCAAACCTTTAACCAAATAGTATAATGTTTTTCCACTTACTGTTGTCAATCCATACAAGATTCCACTTCTATCTCCCAGCACATAATGTTCATTTTCTGAAGAATTTTTTCACTTTTCTGAAGAAGAAATTCCCTCATGTCAGATAGACCTGCAGA
>JABUQX010064240.1:27500-34835 GCA_015478945.1 Trachelipus rathkii | reverse complement strand
TATGGTGATTCATGTAAGATGAAAAAACGAGAGATAAGACATATAAGAGATTTAAAAGCACAAAGAGGAAACGAAATTGATTAAATAAAGTCCTTCAGGTATCAGAAGTTGATAATTGCAGGGGGATCTATCGTATTGTTCGTCCACAGTAGGCAAATCAAACAAATGGTCAGCATACCAACATTATCTTACCGGGCAAGTACCATTATGGTCAGTAGTCCAAATCATTGAAGCGTTCAATAAAGTCCTAGGCGGATCAATCATCGTGATTTATTCCAAGATAGCATTATTTGGGGAAAGTATAACAAATGGAGATATGTGGGGACTAATGGGTATCTGTTACAGATGACTACAGGTTATTCCATAAAAGAAGGTTTAAATGATAAAACGAACGGCCCATCGAATCGCAAGTACAATACAGAGAGGGAGATTGCGCGATCTCGAATGGAAGACCGATTCGTTCATTAATTATCGATATCGATTTGCTGCGATTCGATTTTAATGGAACGACGGCCTTCTCTATCGAATCGCGCAACTCCCTCTCTGTAGTTACTATAGCCGCGTGGGCCTTTAGAAAATACAGTTGAAATATATGCGATTGGTTTTTCCCTACATCATTCTGAATTTGACAAAGACTTGCTCCTGCACCTATTCCGGAAGCATCTGTATATAGGAATAAAGGATTAGCCTTCTCAGACCTATCAGGATAAGCTAACAATGGGGGATTAGTGAGCATTCTTTTTATTTCATCAAAGGCATTTTGACATTGATCTGTCCAGTGAACTTTTTGTTTATTTTTTAAAAGGTCGAACAAAGGTTTTGCTATTTCTGAACAGTGGGGAATATGGCGTCTATAAAAATTAACAAGACCCATGAATTGCCTAACCTGCTTAACTGTTTTGGGTATTGGAAAGTTTAGTACTCCTTTCAAGTTTCTCTCTAGAGGCTTCATACCCTCCGCTGACACAACATGACCCAAGAACTTTACTTCTCTTCTTAATAAATAGGTTTTTGAAGGTTTTAATTTAAACCCATTTACACGAAAGGCTATAAGAACCTCTTTAAGTATGGAAAGATGTTTTTCGAATGTGTCACTCATAATCAATACATCGTCCAAATAAATCATAACTTCTCGCCAGGATAAATGACATAAGGCTAATCTCATTGCACGTTGAAATGCCGCTGGTCCGTTCTTGAGACCGAAAGGCATTCTTAAAAATTCCCAGTGAGCTAATGGTGTAGAGAATGCTGTTTTTTCAATACTGTCGTCCTCCATCTCAATCTGATAATATCCTTTAATTAAGTCTATTGTAGAAAAATATTGCATACCTTGCATGTTAAATAGGGTGTCAATTAAATTTGGAATTGGAAATGAATCACCTTTTGTTATTTGATTTAATTTTCTATAGTCTATGCAAAGTCGCATAGTCCCATCAGGCTTTCGTATGGGGACAACAGGTGCCGAGTAAGGAGAGAAGGACCTACGGATAATACCATCGGCTTCCAACTGATGACAAACTTCTTCAACTTCATAGAGAATTGGGCCTTGTAAGCGCCTTACTGGCACACACACTGGATCATCTACATAAGTTTCTATAGAATGTTTCAAAATACTCGTGCAACCTACATCAGCGTCACCTAAACTTAGTGCCGTAGGATATTGCAATAAGAGATGGATTAACTGTACTTTTTGTTCCTCAGTCAATGTTGTGTTATCCAAATCGAAAGCAGCTCTTAAATTCTCAGCATTCCATTCAACATATGTATCTTGTGGCTTTTGAGTTAGTTCTACTGTATTTAAAGGAATTGGATTAGCATCTTTCTTTTGTAATATGGAAATAGAACCTGGAGAGTAACCTTTCTTGATTTTTATGGTACTTTCCGTTATATTATAACAATGTAAATTGACAATAGCGCTAGAAGTACTAGTAAATACTGCATAATCTATAATAAACCTATTATGGGAATAAGGGGTAAATAACAACAACATATCCCTATCTAACATGGAATTAATATATCCTATAGCTATTACGGAACAGGTATTAGGGGGAATTACTATATCTTCAACCACTTTAGTACTATTCTCTTGTTCTTTTAACAATCTCATATCTTTAGTCACTACTGTTAGAGTGTTGTCATGACGAATCACCAATTCTTTAGCCGAGAGATCAGGCAATAAGTTTTCTGCTTTTAATAAATCATATCCTATTATTATATCATAATTTGTTACTTGATCATCGACTACTACAAAAACTCTCGGCAATGTTTTAAACGTACTTGAAAGTTGTAATTCCAGGGTTACTTCACCCAAAACAGGAAAAATTACTGTACCAATACCACTCACTCCTGTATATGGGGTAGACATTAATTGATATTTTTGTTGATTTAGCAATTTATAAGTTTTATTAGAAATTAAATTCAAGGAAGCGCCTGTATCTACTAAAGCTGTTAATAGACAATTCTGTTGTGACCCTTCAATAAACACTCCAACTAATAGAGTTTCTTCTGGAGGTGCTTTTAAATGATGCACTTGTATTAAATTCTTCGTAGGAGGAGGATACCCCTTATTATGAAAAATGTCTATAGGATCTGAATCCTTGTTAGAAATTTGGGGAATTTCTATCTTACTATTATCTACACTATCATGGAAATGGAAAGAACTATCATAATTTCTATCTATACTATTATCTAAACTATCATGGAAATGGAATGAACTATCATAATTTCTATCAATAACTATCATATACCTTTTTTTACTCACTTATCTTTAAAAAAACTAGTCTTACTTCTTGTTCAATTTCTCGACCAACTGTGACCGTCAATTGCTACTTGTCGTCGTGGAGACCTTTGTGGTTTAGGAGATTCATCAGTTATTAGCAATTGAGGAATTACCTCTGTGGGTGGGTCTTGAACCACAGAGACTATTCGTTTTCCGAAGCTTCTTTACTTTGATTTATATTTCTATTTAGTGTGTTGCACATCATTCCCAAATGTGGGCCTCCACATATTGGACAACCCTGGTTTTCATCATCTTCTGTTTGTATTGTTTGTCTTTTTGGACAATTCTGTACTGTGTCCAAATTCCTCGCAATGTATACATTTATTCTTTTGCACATAACAATTGTCATGAACATGACCTCTTTTCCCACAAAATCTACATTTAGGTCGTAATCTACAATCTCTGATATGATGACCTGCTTTTTTGCAATAATTACATAGAGGTTGGGGTACCGATCTGGTCCATTGACGTGATCTCTGTCCCTCTTGTCTATCAGGTGTTCTACTTCTCTCTCCTCGGTTTCCTCCGCTTTAATTATTTCTATTTCTATCGTTATACGAACTTCTAGTTTGTTGAGGTGGATTAGATGGAGTAGCCACTGCTTGGGAATAGATCTGAGGAATTTGCCTTTGTACCTTTTGTGAAGCTTGATATTCCTCGGAAGGCATAAGTGTCATTGCATATGCTGATCTTGGTGATTTTTCACAAGCATTAGTGAAATTAGGAGAACAATGGCATTGAGTCATACATGGCTTTATAGGTGTCAAATCAATGACTTCCGGTTGAGATATGGGAGTTTGACCATCATTTAAAGTAGCTTTCGTAGAATCCTTTTTTATAGAACTATTTCTAGGAAAGTTCTGATCTATTAATTTAACTAATCCATCCCATGATAACACCTCACCATTCATTGATATTTCACATACCAAAACTAGGGAATTTATAGTGTCTTGAATTTCAACTGGTAGACTATTTATAAGTTTCTCCCGAATGACCTTCATAGTTCTTACATCTGACCCCGGGAAAGCTCTCAGCCAATCCCTGTAATCTTAAGGCATATAGGGGAATAGTTTCCGTTGGTAAAATCTGAGCTGCATTAAAAGTACTTAAATCACTCCTAGTCTGTTTCTTCAAATATTCACCAAACCAATCAATCAATTCGTATTTCAGGTTATTGTAACTCACATTCGTTCGCATCAAAACATCATAAACTTGTTTAATATCTCCCTCCAAATGTAAACCTAAGTAGGATTTCCAATCATCGGACGAGGACTGTGGATAAGTGGATAGGGTGCATACTCCTCAAAATCGCATTTATAAACTGATGAAAGGGTTCTCCGTTCTCCAAACTATATTTTCCTATCGGTATCATCTTACTTTTTCTAGGAGAATCATTTAGTTTTTTCATTGCTTGTGTTAATAATTTTAGCATTTCTTGGTTCTGAGTCAATAATTCCCTCAATAAGGAAGCATCACATACAACCGGAGTAGTAATTTGAGAATTCATCTGTTGGTCTCTGGGTTCTCCCAATCCCTGTTGCGCAATCTGCTGAGGTGAATACCCTAGAGGTGGAAAAACAGCAGGTTGAGATCCACCAATCATGGATGGATCTAATTGAAATGGTAATATTGGCGTACCCATCTGTGTCGCATAAGGCGCAGTCCTAGGAATGTTCGAAAGTGGCACCGTCATATTCATTACTCGAGTGTAAGTTGGAGACACTGAAGTTGCTGTAACTCCCGACATTGCAAAAGATGTTATAGCCATTGCTTCCGACAATCCCTGGTACACATGTGAAGTGACAACAACATCCATCCCATCAGTAACAATCGACGACTCTGAAGATTCAATCAAACCGGTTAACGTTTCTGCATGTGAGACTGTAGCCATTACACGATCCTGCATCTGTTTGACTTCTTCACTCACCTTCTCATCAATGGAAAAGGTTGGCTTATCTTCTGCCATCTTCTTTGCCTTCTTGATCTTGTACTATATAATTACTAATTAGTCAATTTATTATTCGTTATTAAGAGATCGTTCGCTCGCACGTTTCCGCGTTAATACCCGCTCGCTTATTTAATATAAAATTTATTACTATAGTGGAAGTGTGTACTAAACTATAAAGAATTTTCAGAGAGTTAATGTATTTCTCACTATTAAGGAAAAGGAGAGGGAAACAAAAAAATTTTCTATCCTATTCATTTAGGTAATTCTTTACTGCGAGATGTTCAAAAAAAATCCTAACCCTTTTATCCTGAATTAATAATCAACAACTACCCAAGTAAACCTAATCCAAACAGACTAATCAACAGTACATTAACTAACTCAGAGAATCTATGAACCCTTTAACTATAAGACAAAACTAGCACAGGAAAATAAAGGAGATCTTAAACTTCTCAGACATTATGGATATGACAGAAACAAAAACAACGAAGAAAAAGAGAAAAGATGTGGATGACATTGAATTACCCCAAAAAATATAAATGTATATAAATAAATAAATAATATAAAACAAAAAATAAAGAAAAGAAAATAAAGACAATAACAGAAATAAGCCTACTCCTGAAAAAACCCTAATTAGAAGACACGCTTTCTGGCAATCCCAAAGTCCAGTTAAGAGGTTCTCAATAACCATCAGACTCCTCAACTCTGGAATTCCACTCCCTCAAATGAATTGAATGATTGATAGATGGTAGTTGAAAATAATGACAGATTTGTAGAAGAAGCACAACAACACTTTAACATCTCACACAACAGTGTAACATGCAATGAAATAAGGAAAAGGAATTAGTCATGTGAACAGTAGTTAATTTAAATAGGTAAAATTGTAAATATCGGAAACGATGCCCTGTACTTAAGACATATTACCATGTATTAAAGTCAATATTTAATTCCAACCACTTTGTTTTAGTTTTAGATCAAATTATACAAAAAAGAAAAATCACCAAAAAAGAAAGCTTACGATAAACTTTATTATCTATATTTTGTGTTTTTAATGTTGGTACTATTAATAGTGACAAAAAAAAATAAAAATAAACAAATATTCTTTTGACATTCGATATAGAAATACGCAGGTGACCACCCGCGTTTTTCGCCGCGCACGGAAAATAAAATGAAACTCGTGGTACTACTATATATATATATAATAATATATATACTACCTATATACTATATATATTATATATATATATATATATATTATATAATATATATATAATATATATCTGTGTTTAAAACTATAATATATCTCACCAAAAAAGGCTCCTAAAAATGGCCTCCGGATCAATTTAATATGTCCTATTGTCACTGAACCCCCTTGGGAACCTTGCCAACCAAATAAAACTATTGAGAATCAATATAGCAAATGGAATAATACGAAAGCGTAAGTTGATTTACAGTAAACAAGGTTTTTTCCTGTTATTTTTTTATATAAAGTATAATAAGTAAATCGATATTTTGTTTTGTAAACAATTTTATTTAAAAAAATCTTTAGTTTTGTTTATGATTTTCGAAACATTTATTGCTCATACTTTGTGAAACTAATTAAAAAAGAAAAATAATTTTCTTATTTAAACAGCTAAGTCTTTCGTATTTTGTTGTATAATTTTGAGACCTGATAGATTTTGGGTTCCAAAGAAGATTTTCAAAGTCACTGCATAGTATCGACGACAATAAAAACTAGATTTTGTGTAAATTTAATTTTTTTTGCAAATAGTATGAAAAAAGACCTATTACCATTAAATTGATTATTATTTTTCGGTCGTGTGTAGTTTTGATAAGATATGAGATTACCTAACTCGGTCTTTAGTAATCTTAAAAAGAATTATTTTAAATGAAAAATTGGCTACACATTTTTTTAAAGGTTACCACCACTCTCGGGCAGATTAAAAGCAGCAGATAAAATAGCAGATAGCAGATAGCAGATGGTGGTAGGGAGTTCCCCAGAGAAAAGGTATCACTACAACGAGCAGGCCTAAGGTTCTCAATATTCACACTAAATTCATTTGCGAGCGGAGTAACCATAGTACTACGAATTCAACGCAGTGGTTGTAGAATGCCAAAGGTCAACTCTCTTGAGCACCTTCCTTCGCAGTACCTGTATAAAAGAGATTGTAACCTGACGTCCGTTGAAAGATAGAGAGTCAAGTTAGTTTGAAATTGGATACAGTTCACTAGTTTTTCAGCCTTAGACACAACTCTATCTAAAAGGGTGTTGGAATCTGAGCTCCCCCCCAATTATGAGAACAGTTCTCCCTACCTTCATACCTAAACCTGAACAGAGCTCCCAGATTCTTAGAGGCAACACTAACAACCCTAGTGATATGAGGTTTCCAAGATAATTTGTTGTTTATGTTTAGACCAATAATTTTTATGTTCAGGTGAGATGTTACAGCCGTCAAGGAGATATTAAAGTTGGGAGGTGTTTTTGGGAGAGATTTAACAAGAAATTGAGTGTTTGAAGTGTTAAAATTCACAAGGTTAAAGATCGGCAAAAAAGTGAAAGGGAAAGCAGAATTTGAGATGCAAGTTCAGATGCAAAAGAAGTGTATTTGAA
>JABUQX010064240.1:0-20000 GCA_015478945.1 Trachelipus rathkii | reverse complement strand
TTGATCTATTGATTCAAGTCATATTTTTTACTAAAATTGTCATGTTTTTACATACACTAAAGCAGTAATCAGTAAATCAGTAAATCAAAACCACCAGTTCCAACCACCCTCTTGTCCAGTCGTGATCTATTGATCTATTGATCTATTGATCTATTGATCTATTGATCTATTGATCTATTGATCTATTGATCTATTGATCTATTTATCTATTGATTCAAGTCATATTTTTACTAAAATTGTCTTTTACATACATAAAGCTAGTAAATCAGATTAAATCAAAACCACCATCCAACCCAACCTCCATGTCCAGTCGTGATCTATTGATCTATTGATCTATTGATCTATTGATTCAAGTCATATTTTTTACTAAAATTGTCATGTTTTACATACACTATAGCAGTAAATCAGTAAATTAAACCACCATCCAACCACCCTCTTGTCCAGTCGTGATCTGTTGATCTATTGATCTATTGATCTATTGATCTATTGATCTATTGATCTATGATCTAATTGATCAATTGATCTATTGATTCAAGTCGATATTTTTTTATAAATTGTTCATGTTTTACAATACACTAAAGCAGTAAACAGATAAATCAGTTAAATTTTCAAACCACCATCCAACCACCCTCTTGTCCAGTCGTGATCTATTGATCTATTGATCTATTGATCTATTTGATCTATTGATCTATTGATCTATTGATCTATTGATCTATTGATTCAAGTCATATTTTTTACTAAAATTGTCATGTTTTACATACACTAAAGCAGTAAATCAGTAAATCAGTAAATCAACCGACCATCCATCCATCCTCTTGTCCAGTCGTGATCTATTGATCTATTGATCTATTGATCTATTGATCTATTGATCTATTGATCTATTGATCTATTGATCTATGATCTATTGATTCAAGTCATATTTTTTACTAAAATAGTCATGTTTTACATACACTAAACGCAGTAAATCAGTAAAATCAGTAAATCAAACCACATCCAACCACCTCTTGTCCAGTCGTGATCTATTGATCTATTGATCTATTGATTCAAGTCATATTTTTAGTAAAATTGTCATGTTTTACATACACTAAAGCAGTAAATCAGTAAATAAGTAAATCAAACCATCCATCCTACCCTCTACTCCCCTCCCCGCACACCCTTCTATGATCTATTGATCTATTGATTCAAGTCATATTTCGAGTATCATTTTGGATAAACATAACATAAAATAAGTTTTTTGGATAAACATAACCAACGAATATATGCTAACGTAACAAAGTTTTAACATCAATAAAGCTAACATATCATAACCTGAACTAAGAATATAATGTACAACGACAAACCTAACATGCCTTACGCTGGAATAAACAGTCAACATTAACAAAGTTCCATACTTAACAGCAGTAAAATAACTAACAGTGCATACAGAACGTAGCCTGTTCACACTTTTTCAAACATATCTGTAACATATCATTGGTATTTTACCTTAACATAGTAATATTTAACAAACATTTATCATAACCTAACCTAATTATCATACAGACCAACAAATATATGCTAAGGTAACAAAGTTTTCACATCAATAAAGCTAAGATATCATAACCTGAACTGAGAATACAATGTACAATAGGTTACGTTTTGTATGCCATGTTAGTTACTTTACTGGTGTTAAGTGTGGAACTTTGTTAATTTTAACAGTTTATTCGTGCGTAAGTTGTGTTAGGTTTGTCGTACATTAATTTCTTAATTCATATGATGCTATGTTAGCTTTATTAATATGAAAACATTGTTATGTTAGCATATATTCGCTGGTTAGTATATAAAGAACTCATTTGTGAGCTATGTTTATCCGAAAAAATGATACTAGAAATGCGACGTAAATCAATAGTGTTAATGTAAACTTAACATTGATATGTTAGAGTTATGCTTGAAAAAGTGTGAATAGGTTACGTTTTGTACGCTGTGCTAGGTACTTTACTGTTGTTAAGTATGGAATTTGTTAATATTAGTAGTTTATTCATGCGTAAGGTGTGTTATTTTTTTTTTCATTGTACATTATATTCTTAGTTCTGGAAATGTTATGTTAGCTTTATTAATGTGAAAACAATGTTACGTTAGCAATATTCGTTGGTTAGTATATAAAGAACTTATTTTGTACTTTTTTTATCCGAAATGATACTTGATATTGTGACCTGAATCATTAGATCAATAGATCAAAAGGTCATGGACGGGTGGGTAGGGAGGGGTGGGGAAGGGACGGGTGGTTTGATTTACTGCTTCAAATTATGTAAACTATTACACTTTACTATGATATTTTATTCAAAGAACTTATTTATATGTTATGTTTGGATAAAACTTTATTTTTATGTTATGTTTGAATAAAAACTTTGTTCTTGTTTGCAATTATTTGCTGGGGATTATGATATTTAGGTAAGTTATGATAAATTTTTGTTAAAATATTACTATCGTAATGTTAAAAAACCTTTGTTACGTAATAGCTATATTTGCTGGGTCTGTATCGAATTAATCGGGACAAGCGGTATGATTCATTTTTTGCTAAATGTTACTGTGTCATTGTAGATTAACGTTAATATGTTAGAGATATGCTTGAAAAAGGTGTGATGCCCCTTGTAATGTTAGATGTGTTAGGCTATGTTTAATTTCTGTTACGTTTTTTGTTAAATAATTACTATGACAATGTGAAAATTAAACTGGTTTGTTAGGAAGATGATAAGTTTCATTGGATATTACTTGTTAACTGACGATGATGGTTTAGAAACGTGAGCCTAGGTTAAGTTTTTGCTGAGTAATGTTAGGTTTGGCTTTAGAATTTTGGCATGTGTCTACGTTTAATTCATAGTTCAAAATGATGTTATATTCGATATGAGTGACACCTTTGATGAATGTAGTGTAAGTTCATAGTTTATGATGCTGGTATCTTTGATAGATTGGTCATTTTGTTAAGGGATTTTGTTAGATAATTACTGCTTTAGCTGTTGCTGATATGTTGGAAAAGTGGGGATGCATTGAGTTTTGTATGTCCTGTACTACTTTACCTTTGTTAAGATAGGAATTGTGAATAGTTAGCAGTTATTCATACAGTGTGATATGTTAGATTTGTTCGTTGATACAATTGATATTCTCAGTTCAAGGGTTATGATATGTTAGCTTTATTGATTGTGAAAACATTGTTACTTAGCCATATATTCGTTGGTCTGATATGCATAATTAGTTAAGGTTCATGCATAAAAATGTTTGTTAAATATTACTATGTTAAGTTAAAAATACCAATGATATGTTAATATATGTTTGAAAAAGTGTGAACAGGCTACGTTCTGTATGCACTTGTTAAGTTTATTATTACTTGCTGTTAAGTTGAAACTTATGTTAATGTTGAACTGTTTATCGAGCGTAAGGTATGTTAAGGTTGTCGTTGTACATTATATTCTAACTTCAGGTTATGATATGTTAGCTTTATTGAATGTTAAAAACTTTTGTTTACGTAGCATATATTTCGTTGGTTGTGCTATAAAAAACTTATTTTTATGGTATGTTTATCCAAAATGATACTTGAATATGACTTGAAATCAATAGATCAATAGATCATAGAAGGGCTGAGGAGGGCAGTTTAGAGGGTAGGATGTATGCGTTTGATTTACTTATTTACTGATTTACTGCTTAGTGTATGTAAAAAACATGACAATTTTACTTAAAAATATGACTTGAATCAAATAGATCAATAGATAATAGATCAATAGAATCAATTGATCAGTAGATCATAATCAAATTAGATCACGTCTGGACAAGAGGGTGATGGGATGGTAGGTTTGAATTTTACTGATTTACATGATTTACTGCTTTAGTGTATGATAAAACATGACAATTTAGTAAAAAATTATGACTTGAATCAATAGATCAATGCCCAATAGATCAATAAGATCACGACATGGACAGAGGGTAGATGGGATGGTGTTTGAATTTACTGATTACTGAATTTACAGCTTCGTGTATGTAAAACATGAACGAATTTTAGTAAAAAATAATATTTTGAATTCAATTAGAATCAATAGATCAACTAGAATCAATAGATCACGGACTGGACAAGGAGGGTGGCTTGGATGGTGGTTTGTGATTTTACTGATTTACTGATTAACTGCTTTAGGTAGGTAAAACATGATAATTGTAGTAAAAAATATGGACTTGAATCAATGAGACCAATAGATCAATAGATCAATAGATCACGACTGGACAAGAGGGTGGTGGGATGGTGGTTTGATTTACTGATTATACTGCTTTAGTGTATGTAAAAAACATGACAATTTTAGTAAAAAATATGCTTGAATCATGAGGATCAATAGATCATAGATTTACAATAGATCAAATAGATCAGCGGACTGGACAAGAGGGTGGATGGATGGTTGTTTTTCATTTACTGATTTACTGATTTACTGTTTAGTGTATGTAAAACATGACAATTTTAGGATATAAAAAAAATACTGACTGAATCAAATAGCATCTAATAGATTAATAATAGATTCAATAGATCAATAGTATCAACGGACTGAGACTAAGAGGGGTGTGCTGGGATGAGTGGTTTAGAATTTTTACTGATTTATCCATAAACTGAATTATACTGCTTTAGTGTATGTAAAAACATGACAATTTTAGATAAAAAATATGACTTGAATCAATAGATCAATAGATCAATAGATCAATAGATCATAGGTGGGACAGAAGGCTGCAGGGATGGTTGGTTTGATTTACTGATTTACTGCTTTTAAGGGGTTTTTATTTGTTATTTTTAAAAAACGTAAATGTTTTTGTTCTAAAGGTTTATTTTAAAAACTTTAAAAAAAAAAGAATTTAAAAAAAGGGGTTTTTTAAAAATTTTTTTTTAATTTTTTTTTTTTTTCCTGGATTTAAATTTGGGGGGAGGGGATGTTTAAACCATTTTTCCCCAAAAAGAAAAGGGGGGATTGGTATACCAAGTTTTACGTCGTTCTATGTTAATATTTCAGGTTTGGGGGCCGGAGACCCACTTTGGGGTGTGTACGGCTATTTAACCCTATATATGATGTGGGTACCTTATATGAAGGGTGTATACCAAGTTTCGTCGTTCTATGTCAATATTTTAGTTTTGGGGGCTGGAGACCCCCCTTTGGGTGTGTATGGCTATTTAACTCCATATATGATGTGGGTACCTTATATGAAGGGTGTATACCAAGTTTCGTCGTTCTATGTCAATATTTCAGGTTTTGGGGCTGGAGACCCCCCTTTGGGGGTGTACGGTTATTTAACCCCATATACTGATGTGGGTACCTTATAATGAGGGGTTATACCAAGTTTCGTCATTCTATGTCAATATTTCAGGTTTGGGGGCTGGAGACCCCCATTTGGGTGTGTACGGCTATTTAACTCTTCCCAAATATGATGTGGGCTACCTTATATGAAGGTGTATATTAAAGTTCACCCTTACTACGTCAAAATCTCAGGTTTGTGGCTAGCACCCCCTCTATTGGGCTGGTGCATGGCACGTAACCTCGCTAAAGACGAGGTTTACGTCACCCCCTACGGGGGTGTCAAGTTTGAGAGAGATACCATGTAGCAAAACTCTATCCGTTTACTAATGAGGTGCGGTGCGGTGCCGTGCGGTGCGGGGTGGGGCGGGGCGGTGCAGAGTGATGACGCAACCGGTGCGGGAATATGCACGACCAAAACAAAATATTCGGTAATTAAACATTTACTTTTTATTTATTTTTATTTATTTAATTTTTTTATTTACTTATTTATTTATTTATTTATTTATTTATTTTTATTATTCGGAAAAAAACTTCGTTTTATTTCCAGGGTGCTAGGGTTGCCAGAAAATGCCAAAAAAGGCTAAAATATTTTAGCATTTTACCAGATTGTCGCTAAATCTGGACTACCCCGTTGATATTTCGTACTTTGGCTACTATAATAATATATATATATATATATATATTATAATATATATATATTAAATATATATATATATAATATTATATATATATATATATATATATATATATATAATAATATATAAATATATATATATATATATATATATAATATATATATATATATATATACATATCAACAAAGCAATTTCTTAAGTAAATGAAACTTTTATAATGAAATGGAAACTTACTAACTGGTTGAAGAGGTGCCTGATATACATGTCGCCTTAAATAAAATTGATAAATGCTCATGTTGTATGTTGCTTATAAAGCGGTAGGACGTTTGACCTTTAAAAATTAACAACTAATAATTGCCCTGCTGAACACTATGGCATCTTAAATTCATAAAGCGTGAAATTAAATATTATTTATTCGATCTCAAATTCGAGAGAATCTAAATCACCACGATATGACCAATTATCACAGTTCACACATTTTAATTGTTAAGGTTTCTAGGTAACACCTTCAAATATTAAATGAGTGGTGATGGCCATATTGGAGACTCTGTGCTCAGTGGAGTGCAGTTGAGATACTAATGGCATTAGAACACATAATGTTGGTCATATTTATTATACTCACACATATATGGGCTAATCTACAATGTTGAGAGTATCCATCACTAACCCCTTCCCGGCTTAACACAAATGTGGCTATTTCTTTTCAATACATCGACTTGGAGCACCACTCACTTCTGGCGAGACAATACCGAATCCTTTGTGGGCAAGCTCGAATCTTTGCTCTTAGAAGTGAAACTATTACACGAAAAACTTAGTGAGACGATTTGGCCAGAATTACAATCCTAAATTACCTCAGTTAGATTAGCAAGCCGAGAGGATATAAGTAAAACTTACGTTTCCCTTAAGATTACTCCTAACTTTCATATAGAGTAGATATGGGAATCTTTATTCAAATAATAGAGTACGTGCAAGTGAACACTATTGATATAATGAGAATGTATGACGAGAGAGTAGATCAATTACAAAGTAGGCTGCTGGGGACCACACTCTCATGCAACACTATGTGCAAAACATCTAATACTACACCTATGCGACTTTGTATACACCCAGCGAAGAGAGAGGTATATAGAGCAGTCTAAGATTTGCCAAAAGTGAGATGAGTACTAACAAGCGAAAAAAATAAACGTTAAACAGAACATCGTCGGGCCTGCATCAAAGCCAAAACTATGAGATTCACCATGAAAAGTAGGAGCACACACTCATCAAAATGGAATGAGTGCGCATATCAAAACACATATGAAGACACCATATATAATACGCCTCTAGAGAGCAATTTGCTTTGTTTGTCACAAATATCTAGGAAGAGATCGAAGAGTTAGTAAGGCATATGCAGGAGTTGTAGAGTCAATGTAAGGTTTGAGGAGAGACAAAGTCAAAAGGGTGAACTGGTTCCGCAGCAATGGCAAATACGTTTGAGGGCACTACTTCAAGAATCGTATAGTAGGCATTATAGCACTTTAAATTGATGATGTGAGTGCTAGAGCCAGTGCGTCTATATTGACTGTAGTAAAAGAGAGTGGAAGTGGTGTGTGTGCTTGGTAAACTGACATGGGGATTGACTTTAGTTTTCAGGGGTGACGTGAGAGGGTCAGAGCTAGAGAAGGTGTTTGATGTGGTGACTGTATGAGTGAATGTTGATGTATAATGTGATGATGTAGATATTTAGTTGGATTTATGGGTGAGGAAGAATAAGTAAAAAAATATATATATTATGGTTCTCACGTTCAAAAAAATTTGATGGAATCTCTCCCGTGAATATAAAAAATTAAATAACGTGGAGGTAGTCGAATGTTCGGAATAATATACAGTAACTGCTTTAAATCATTCTGAAAATGTATGAGTATATCAAAAAAGCTCGAGTGGATGATGCTTGGGAAATAAAAGAGTATAGATGGTTACACTTAAAAAAATCTGGAGGGTTGTTCTCAAAATATGATTGTGAGGTGTTTTAATAGCTCGCAATGAAAAAAATAATAGCTGGTTTTGCTTACGCGAAAAAATTAGGGGGATCTCAAAAAAATTAGGGTCTCAAAGAAAGGTTTTAATAGGCGTCACAACGAAGGATAGTTACGCATCTTAGTGACAGTGTCAAAAAGCACGGGGATGGGATAATAAACAGAGATAGGAAAGTTAGTCGATTGGACCAAAAAGTTTGGGTTCTCAAAAAATTATTGTGGTGATGTTATTCTACAGTGCGCAAAAAGCAATAAGCGGGCTTCCTCTCACAAGAAAATAAGGGAGCTTGATAAAATCAAAATACTAAATACGTGAGGCTTGTATGCCACTAAAAAGAATGTATTTAAGTGCGTCATGAAAAAAAGTCACACGAGTGTGTGAGTTTTATAAAAATAAAAGAGCACGGGGAAGCATTCTACACATGTAAACTTGCTGCGGGTTGTCATTCAAAAAAATTCTTATCCCATTGGAGTATGGAAGTTTCCAAAGAGAATAAAGAAAAAGACGAGGTTGTAATGTGAGTGGGATATCCGGTATCTAATATAAAAGTGTAGGTGGGGAATGCCACTGGGGGTAATTAAATGAGTGCTCATATGGAAGTTCTTCTATTGATATAAACAAGCAGTGTTATAGAGTAGGTAGGAGACACGAATAAGGGAACGAGGCGCTGGAAAGCAAAAAGATTGGAAGTGTTAACACAAGTGATACAGACAGTTGCTGCGCACTCAAACAAGAGTCTCCGCGAGTTATAGGAACGCAACTCTCACGCATATACTATGTAAGAGGATAGATATCAATTAACAATTACGAGAGGAGGTTTATCCCGAAATACGATTAAATTAAGAGAATCACGAGAGAGAAAATGAGAGTTAATTGCTACCAGAAAAAGGAAAGAGAAGAGGACCTATAGGAGAAGGAGATGAAAAGTTGCCGAATATGAGAATGCACCGCGCGCTTTGGTGAGGTGAATGTCATGATTGATAGTGATATATATTGTCCGTGTTAGTGTGTACTGTTGTGGTTAGTGTATGGTGTGTTTATAGGTGTGGGGTTGGTGTGATGGTGTGTGGTGTGTGTAGGAGGGTAGTAGGTTAGTTGAAATTGTCCGTAGAAGTATACTAAACAAGGGTTAGGGAGCTTCGAGAAAAAAATTTATATATGTGGAGTTCGTCAATAATTTGCCTAACCACTGAAGCTAACAATACAATGGATTTGTTTGACCAAAAAATAATTGAGGCGCGTTCGCACACAACTAAATAATTTAAGGGAGTATGGCCAAAATAATTATGATGAGATATAGTATTAGTACCAATAATATTGTAACCCATGGATAAGTACAAAGGCTAGTTTATGGTAACGATATAAAATATAATTAGGGTTGCAAAAAAAATTAAGGTGAGTCATTTAATAGTAAAAATATAAGAGGTATGGAAAGAGATAATAGGAGAAATCTTTATGGTAAAAGACATAAAGGGAGTGGTCGAAAAAATAATTAGGGTGGGACACGTACAATAACCGTGAGTTGCTTAGAAGCAACTCGAGTTTTAGGTAACCTAAATAACCCTTTCATATTCAAAGGTTACCAAAAATAATTAGGATTGTACCTATAAAAGGATACATTAGGTAGTTGCTAAAAAAAAAATTTAAGGGTTAGCCTAAATAAAAATTAGTTGGTTTGCCAAGTACATTTTATCTAAACTCTCTCACTCGCAGCTGTGTATGAGTTATTCAAAATGTGGTGGTTATTGTTATATGTGCTCTATATATTAAATATTGTTTTATGAGGTGTTTCATTCACCAATAAATAGGTAACATAATTTGTATTATAAGTTCCATAAATAATATGTAGTAAACAATTTACTTATGATCATAATATTTTCCCATTAACTAAGATTAATATAAATGGTCAGGGTCTATATGTTTATAATAAAAATCGAGTTCTCGGAGTTTGTGGCAGATTTATGTATTTCATATAAAAAGTTTGAATTGTGATTGTTATATATGAAAAATTTTGTAAATTTGCTATTGTCTGATAATGTTGTTTGATTGTTTGAAAGTGTATTGTTTGATTGTTGTGACTTGTTGAGAACCTTTTTTAAGCTTGGGAGGGAAAATAATAATAGTACTTCCATTTGGGATACCGTATAACGCTGATTAATACAGAGTCAGGATGTACCAATACAGCATGACCTCTAGCGGCAATAGTTATCCAGTCACGTTACCCCCTTATCCCCAATCCTCTCTCAGTACCAGGTCGATTAGACGAGCGGTCAGGCTATACTTTCAAGAGGAGCTCATGAGTTCTGTCTCAAGATCAATTGCCTTATAATCTTAGTAATCACCCTACCCGAACTCATATGATATAAACAAAAAGAGTTTATATCTCTTTGGACATAATAATCTTATGCGAGTTGTTTAAAAGTGTGTTAAGTATAATTCTTCTCTGTTGGTGTTGGATTGCGACAGTGTAAGTAAGATTTCTGCAGTATGTATAGAGTATGTTAAAGGTATTAAAAGACGAACTATGTGTTGTTTTTGTGATGCTAATAGTAAATCATTTTATCTGTTTGTGTTTTAGCACTGATATAAGAAAATAACGTGGCGTTTGTTAGTTGAATGAAAACATATAGGACAATTATAGCAAAATATTTGTCATAAAACAACAGTTGTGTTGTTTAGTGTTTTTGTTGTTTTTTTTAAATGTGTGTGGGCCAGTTGTGGGGGTGTTGAGTTGGTTGTGTGTGTGTGGAATATATCGATTTTGGAATTTATGTTTGATGTAAAAAATAATTGAAACCGTGTGATAAAGTTATCTACCATAAAGGATAGAATTACCCACCTATCTATCGAGAGCTGATCAAATTTGGGTCTACGTCTAACTAAATATGTCATCCACATGAAAAAAAGTTATCCACACATGGTTGCAATAATAATATGTCGGTAGAGTTTAATTTGCCAAATCTCTGGTGAGATATTCTAAGAGACCACTCGAAGAGAATATTACATGTAGCATGCGCGTTACGCCAACGAAATAAAAGGCCTAGACCCATTTACCAGGAGTAACCAAACAACTGGAGAGATAATCACTGCAGAGTACAACAAGAGTTTAGAGAGCTAGAACTGAGTGAAATCCAACACATCGAAGTCTGTGGCTACAGCACACCTCTACAACCTTATTTGGACCCGCAACCCTTCTTCTGAATTTTCTGGTTATTGTCCAAAAAATAACTCATTAGAGCGAGTTAGCTCAGTGATACAATAAATTAATAAGACAAGGTTTGCACCTTAAAAAATAGTGAGTAGATGTGGGGCCAAAATTTGGAGAGCACAATAGACGAATGAAACCAATAAAGATGGTTTTATTGGTCAGAAAATCATAAATTTAATAAGACGTACGAGTTATTATAAAAAGGTACACAGGATCAAATATAAGCAAATGGTCAGTTCATATACAACACAGGCACAAACGGTTTTTAGCCGAACTCAAATACATACACCGAGAGAGTTCAAACAATAAAAGAACGATATCAAGGAGAAAGCATAATAAACAAATTTTGGCTATCGGCATCACTAAGACACAAAAAATTCAGGTTGCCCAAACACAGGGAATAGGTCGGATTTGCTAAACACAGGTCAGGCGAATGCAGAGTTTTAAAACATCGGTCGGTTCACGAGGCACAGGATAAACAATATATACTCTAGGACGCGCAACCAAGATATAAAGGATACACGACACCACAATAAAAGTCTTAACACATGTGTAGCCTCCAATATAATGCAGACTCAAACTTCCAGAGCAGCTAATCGCCATTCGAGTCTGAGTTTATACAATCTGAGAAATTGAGTCTCTTACTCCACGAGCTTACTTAACAGTCTATATCTACCACCAGCCAACAACTTATACTCATCTCCCACCCTGTAATATTCCTCACTCAGTGGTTGCTAACCTAGACAATTTTTCAAATATCAGAGTTTCTCTTATATAATTATTATTTACCAACATATTTGAGAGTACTTATCAGGTTATCTGTGTGATACACCAAACACCCACACACATTAAGACAATTGGTCACTATCATACCACACTTGACGTCTAGCGTGAGTATAACGAGATATCTGAATCCGGCGAAATAACATTACTGTTACATAACAGACAGGGTGCCTCTGTAGCTAAGTTCTATTTAGTAGCTAACATAGATCGTTTTCATTTACTTCCTTGTACAAGGAGCGCAACCACACACGTAGAATGACGAATATATAACACGATACCGAAGATAACAATAAAATCTGCGACACTCAACCAATCGATATCACAATACTCGAGGTTTACGTTGCTCTTTCAATTTTTAACAATATGTTTAATCTGGTGACTATCAGCAGACGAGGATAAAAGTTAAAGACACTGACACCAGTACCGACTAATAACTCTACACTCCACGCTATCACACCTCAACCTAAACTAAGTCTTGATTTTATACAATTATTATGCAAGAAATCCAGCTATTATCATTTAACATAATTAAAAACATATAATATTTTAATTTTTTTAATTACCAACATTTTATCCACAATTAACATTTATATTTATTATAGTAATTAATTATAATATCATTAATCATTTATTATTAATATTATTATTAATTAATATATTATATATATTTATATTTAACCTATTTATTAATTATTATATTAATTATTATTAATTAGTATTATTTAATTATTTATTATTTTATTATATTAATTTTAATTATTAATTTATTATTTTATTATATTTATATTATTTATTATTTATTTTACATTTATTTATTTAATATATTATATTTAGATTATTTATTTATTTATCTATTGATTATTTATATATATTATTATGAACACTTTATTTAATCTGTATTTAATAGTATTTTATTTGACGGTATTTAAGTTCCATATAATTAATATTTAGTTAATTAAGGTATCTATTGAATAACGCATTAGAGTTATTTGGTTATTTTTGATTAAAAGTGTTATTATCTGACGCTGAGGATCTAACTTAGGCGTCTTACATGAGCTATGATAATCTATTGCACTATTACATGTTAAATCATGAGTAATTATGACATATCATGATAATGGAGCTAGGTGTGTGATGGGGAATTTAACGGAGTAGAGATGGAATTTGTACTGCGTTAAGTTTTCAAATAATTTTGGTATCGTAGGAAGCCGGGATATATGCATGTATGCAGCAGTACTATCAGATTTTTAGAGAGTAGAGATTTGTTTGACAGTAGATTCCGGTATTATTCACATGATGACATAACATTTCACTTTAACAACACACATTCACCGTATAATTAACTTATCTAATAGAAAATTAACTGTAATGCGCACATTCTTCCAAAACGATTAGCACTACTGTTACGCTACTTTGATCTGCTATAACATTGTTGATATATTAGTATTATTAATTATTCACAGTTGATCGACTTTGAATTAGTATAGACAAGGTTATTTATGAATAAAATATTATTTGACTAATAAAATCAAATTGTTACAATATTATACTAATGATTAATGAATAAACATATAAAAAAGAAAAAAGAAGTGAGATTTAAAAGAATAAACAAAATATATTTATATAAACATTTATTTATTAATATCTATTCGCATTATAATAAATAACTTATTTATTTATGTAAATTTAATTATTTATGCAGATATTAAAATTATAATCTTTTTAGCATTGAATATATGCTGTCATATGAATATTCTCTTTATAAATAAACGTAAATGTTACTCTAGCATAATTGGTAGTTATGGTTGACTTTAAAATCCAGAAAGATTTTACCCAATGATATTGATTATTAATAGCATTCCTGTATGACACAAGCATATAACTTTCACTTTTTTATACAATTTTACCCCAAAACCAATAATAATCATTATGCATCATCTATATAACTATAGTAATATTATATTAATATACTATGGACGTTGAATAAGTAGTAAATACACAGCAGAGTATACACGATATAATAGTAGCTTAATCGTAGCCGGTTGTAACAAGTAAAACTGTCAATCACACCAGATCTTAACATTCCACGCATGATCCTATGTTCATGAACTTAGCTATTTTATACTGCTGTAGGGTTTCTAAAGGTTAACAATTATATTGTATAATATAAAAATCACAGCAAAAATTTTATTAATATATAAGATAAAATATAGTTCACTAAATCTAAGATTTATTTTAAAAATAAAAAAATATTAAACTTATAATAAAGGGTAAAATTAAAGTAAATTGAAGTAAAAACTAATATAAAACCTGCGGATAGAAAGTAATATTTTTATTAGTAAGGGAATATAAGAGAACATAAGACATATTAAACGCACAATAATTATTGAGTCGACTGCGATCCTCCCATAACTGCGCGTAATCCACATAACTGACAATCCATCTAAATTACAAATTAAAGTCAAAAGTACCACTAGATATATTTCTATATATCAATAAAAATGACAACAGTACTTTGTTCTGTGACTGGATAAATAAAATATTGCTATTTTTGTACATGAAACAGACCTACCATCATCTTCTGTAAGGTTATAATTATTAGTGGACTCTTATATAATCAATTGATGAGGGAGTGTTTATATGGGAATATAATTGTATATAATCATTGAATTATGAGGATTATTATCTGAGTAATAAATATATAGTATAATAGAGGACTACCTCATTTATCAATTATGACATTGCATATTTATATAATATATTATTCAAATATATTAGATTATATGGTTTATATTTATATACATATGTAAAACTAAATTACTGTTAGATATATTGTATATATTCACTATTCATAATAATATTATATATAATATAATGTATATATATATATATAATATTATATATCATAATTAATTATTACACTATATATATATATATATATATTTATATTTCTAACATTATAAAATTATTAAGTATTGTATAACAATAACATACAGATCAATGTAAAAATATTAAAGTAACATACAAATATTATTGTACATTAAGCTATAATGTCTATAATATTGTATTTCAGATTGGAAAATTATTATATAAGTAATATTATATTAATATATATTATATTATATTATATATATTCTATATATATATATATATATATAATTATAATATATATATATATATTATATTATTATAGTATATATATATATATAATATATATATATTAATATTATATATATTAATATTAATATATACTCTTATTGTTGTAACTTAGTATATATATGATGAGTACATATATATATAAATATATTTTACTTAGTTCTACTAGACATTATACTATTACCATTTATGTCTACGCAAAGTATCACTACTATAGATAACTGAGGGGTATAAAGGTTGCCTATAATACTACAACAGTGACGGAAAAAGATAAATGTAGTAGAAGATATAGCACAAGTCGAAAAGGAGAGAGCCCAGCGTTAACCGTGGGTACTAGTATAATAGTCCATAACGGTATATCTATATGATACTATTATTAAGTTTGAGAACTCGTCGCAAGTCACACTGATAAATCCACCTCACTATAAGCTCTCATACATAGAGGAGTATAACCTATAGCTTACAGGATCCCTCACTAATGGCATAAATATATACTATATAAGTCAAAGTTAGTTATAGGGTTTCATTATACGAGCGGTTGCCTACTAATGAGTTAAAAGCCACTAATAGTAATATATATATCCATTTCGAGTAATACCACCTATATTATAATTCATACAAAACCGGAACGCCATGTCCAACGGAGCCTAATTAGGCATATATACAGGGCTCATTTTAAGTTTCATCGCCTTACGTGAGCCAAAATACTCACTAACATGTCTCTCCTTCATAAAACATATCAGCTTATATTAAACTTGAAAAACTATAATCCAATATCCAACTTTTTTACTTCGGTCGCTCCCAGCCGCGTATGTCGACTTATCTACACAACACATACACCTACTATAATATACATATCTACGCTATTAAAATCACCAAACCGATACTGTCATTCATATATACCTTTCTACATGAAAACCAATAAAACATCTGAAATCGATACTATTTCAAATTTATTTATTCTATATATCGATATCTTCTTTTCTTTATTTCACTTACCACAACCACTATATAACTATCTCTAAGATAAGTTCCTTATCCTCAATTTATCATATAATTCTTTCCTACCATCATAACCATACGCCCTAAGTAATTGAGTCCCCTAATATCATGATAAACATCACATTGTAACTTATTAGTATAATATATTAAATTCTCATTATATTCCTAGAATCAAATAATATTCTACATTAACTATACATGTTAACCATATTACGTAAACTATAACCTTTCAATACTGCAAGAAATATAACATAACATTATTAAGCTGTAATAACTAACAAGACTTAGTCCCTTAATAACATCCACTTATACGTATTAATATTGCACTAAGACACACCTTTATATATTCTGAGCCAATAAATCACACATAAACGTATCCTACTACATTTATATACTCTTGACATCTATTACCGTTCACCATTTTTTCTGTACTTCAACTAAGGAAACACGTCAATAGATTTTCTCCGCAGAGGAATTTTATGATCCATCCGCTTCACAACCATCTAATCATAAACCTCACTAACCGAGGAGTGTTCTCTAACTTCACAACTAAAACCTACACTATAACCTATTAATATAATTTTTATCACTTACGATTATTTAACTATTTCAAAACCCTACATCTCTATTTACATATCACTTATAATTATTATTATTTTAATATATAATAATATATATTAAATTATATATATATATTAAATAATATATATATATATAATAATATTAATATATTATAAATATTATATTATATATATTATATAATAATAATATTAAATATATATATATATTATATATATATATATAATATAATATATATATATAATAATATATATTATATTAATCAATATATAATAGTATATATATATATATATATAATATATATAGATTATATTATATAAAGTTTTAAGGAATATAATATTATATATTATAGTTATACTGATAATAATTATATATTATTATAACGATATAGAAGATAATAATATAGGTAGATCTCTAAGTGGAGGGCTAGGGAGGTATTAACCCCTCAAACGAAATTTGGAGAGAGTGAGGAGCGAGAAGAGTATATAGACTCTAGTTACCCGAACCATTGACGTGTGATTCAGGTACTGAGTAGCACTTCTCTCTTGCCACCTGAATTGTGTTGTTGCGAGAGAAGAGAGCATATGTGTAATATATATAAAAACAATAATGATATATGATATATATTATATATATGTATAAACTCTAGAAAAATACAAATAATTAATTAAATGAGTAACGGGGGATATACCATCTCAACACATTACACTTGAGAAACCATGCTGTAAAAAACAATCTAAGACGGTTACTGACACAATAGATTATTATAAAAGTAAGTGATTAAAATCAGAGAGAAATATTTAAAACGTGAATCTAGGAACAAAGGTTGAGTCGCTAAATTACGGCCCTCACTATCCAGACTATAACTAGTGAGAAGAATTTACGGTAAATCAAAAAAAAATTTTAATGACACATGATTAGCATCTATTATTACATTTGTACACATATCAGCAGATTTACACCTCTTGCTGGAGAGGGTCTCGAGAGGAGAACGTGTGATTGTTTTTGTGTATTCCATATCACCTATGCTCTATTTCTAGAAGTGACGGCGGTGCGGAGTATAAAATGTAATGAAATCTGATATGAGTGATAAGGGCACCAAGCCTATATAGGAAAAATTAATGTGATATAAGTATTTATATAACTTATCCTTGGCATTTAAGGATGTTATGATTTCTGAGTGAATAAAAAATATTAAATAAAATCATTATTTAAAAACAAAATAAAATAAAGTGTTTAGATCATGAATATAAAATAATATAATTGAGTTTATTAAATGTAATCAGCCACTACACATAGAGTATAATACGAGTCAACGGGATTCAACTTATATTAAATAAATATAAAGAGCCTTTAACACATGTTAAAGTACGACAATAATTCCTAATGTGTAATCAAAGTAATAAAAGATATACTCACAATTAACACTGTTAAGCAGCGGTCAGGTCGAGATCTTAAATGGCGTGAAGTAGAGATACCTGAGGTAAAGGGTACAACGCGAAAAGGGCATAGAGTTGTGGAAGGACCGAGCAGGGCTTAGAAAGGATGAGTATAGATACGAGACGGGGAGAATCACAAGTGGTGAGGAGTAACGTTATGGTCTCTCACCTGAGTAGCCACCTCAATATAATAGGGGTAGGGGTGGTAGAGGAAGCGTACTATACTCCAGCCTGCGACTACCTAAAAATTACCTATAAAATGAAGACGGGATGATTGTTCCGAGAGACCTTATTTACCACCCCGGAAAAGGTAAAGGGGAGAAATAAGTATCCCTACCGTATCGGCCGTAGATTCACCCTTTGAGGATAAGGTACCGAAGATAAACCCCGACTCACTATGGCAGCTAATCGGTGCGTAGTATATATATATATACCTTAGTGAGTATATTTTACTTTTTCAATTAAAAAAATACAAAACTAAAACTTTATCAAGATAAGTACTATTTACTATAGAGTGAGATGTAAAGCGAGATAAGACGTGAAGTAGAAAAGGTCTTAAATATGGACTTTGCTCCGTGTTATAAATTTAATACGTCTCTTTTCTCTCATATTACTAAGCCTAAATGAGAACAGTTACTCACACATGTCTTTAGAAGTTCTCAGGTGTTATGTGGAAAGTCTTTAGATGTATTGTATTAAATTTAATAATCCAGTGATCGAGTTCTTATATACGACTGCTATTATCAGAGGTAGTTTTATTGCTATACCAGGACCAAAAAATGTATTCCATATTGTTTTTCTGCGATAAACTCTAAAACTCTTGAGTGTCGCTAATTAAATATTCTTGAGTAACTCATTTAGTATAAGTTCCATATACGATGTACATGTGTAAAACTAGTGTGAATGGTGTCATTTTTTTTTTTTTGTGGTGATTTTTTTAATTTTTTCGCGTTTTTTTTTTTATGTAATAGTATATATATTATTTGCTATATTTTTTTGTTGACATTTTTGTCTCTTTTGAGAGAATTTACTGTTTCTATTTTTGAATATGTATTGCATAATGAGTCTTTTATCGTGATAACTGTTAACGTTCACGTTTCTATATAAATATTATAGATCCCAAGCTTCCCGTTCCGAGGTTGTCTAGGAGCTGTTCACAAGATATCAACCTATTCGGCTGTGATCGATCTCACCGAAATAATCTTATTGAGTAATAAAAATAGAGTAAAAAAATTTAAAAAATAATAAAAGATAAATCTAAATAGATATTATTAATACTCTATTATGAATCTCCACAAATAATGAGATATCAAAAAAAAAGAAACTGAGTTAAGGAAACAAAAGAGTCACGTGACTTGAAGCGGTTAAACTTTAAAAAAAATTAATGAAACAAATGTAGAGTTATATAAATGATTCTCACACACGTAAAATGATTAGTATTGTGATATACCAACAATGTGTTGCAAGGACAATATCCAAAAAATGAGGAGACTTAATACATCACTTAATTCGAATATTTAATCGGTACGGGCGCGAATGAATAGAATTGAGAGAGAATTGGTGGTATACTGTGAGATATGTTTGGAGTTGAGGAATTGTAATTTAAATGTTAAAATGTGATTAATTGTTATAAACTCAGGGTTTCTAAAAATGAAATAATAAACCTTTTTAAGTATAAAGACAACCACAGAATGCATAATTATCTGTTGTATATGAATATTAGTAGTGTTATCGCTAGTTGTACTACTTATCACAACCTAACTGATTAGTGTGTGTACATTCGGAGCGCGCAGTCCCTTAAGACAAAAAGCTACTATGAGGAGAATTAGAATATTGTACTTTTCATACGCGTGACTTTATATGCAAAGCATAAAATGTAATACTA
>JABUQX010064239.1:17500-19527 GCA_015478945.1 Trachelipus rathkii | reverse complement strand
TCGTATTTGCGTATAAAATTATTCGAATCATGAATGATATGCTACATCCCATCTACATTGTCTGAGTGCATTTTGAAGACTGATTTCAAATTTGGTCATTTTTCTTTTAACTTTTGACTCGATGCTCCACTATGTGCACTAGCAATGCTTAAATTACCATCCTGAAACTCGGCGTTTCGTTTGCAGCTTGAATTTAGAATCGACTGTCCACTATGCTTCACCCTAATGTATACTACAAACAAATTAGTCCAATTATATAATTAGATACAAAGGTGTTGTCAACTAGTATATTAAAGTGAGGTTGAGTAAACACCTGGTTTATAGAACATTAGTTCAACGTATATTAGAAGATTAATTCCAAAATGTATATAAATGAGAATGTTAGTTCAATTTATATTAGAAATATTGTCCAATATGATATATATATATAATACGATATATATATAATATATATACTTATATATATATATAATATAATACTAATATATATATATATATATATATATATATACATATATATATACTATAAGTATACTACTATATATACTATTATATATATATATATATAATTATATATGAAAATTAGTTTCAATGCATAATACGTATACAAAGATTAGTCCAACTTATACTTACAGAGATCAGTCCTATGTATACTAGGAAGATTAAAGATTAGGTCAATTGTATATATCCCATTACAAAAATATTTCAGTGTCCAAAACTAATAAAATAACCATTTGGTGTTATTTACGTCCTTTATATACGAATACGATGTATCAGATCATCTTGAGATTAGGTTGAACATTAACCTATCAGAAGAGGCAAGGAACTACATTTTTATCCTGCCATGGTAAACTAATAATGTGGATTTTATTATTATTATTATTATTATTATTATTATTATTATTATTATTATTATTATTATTATTATTATTATTATTATTATTATTATTATTATTATTATTATTATTATATTATTATTATTATTATTATTATTATATTTGCTTCTAATTTTCATATTATTTTTTATTATTATTATTATATTACTTATTATATTATTATTATTATTATTATTATTATATTATACTCTATTATTATTATTATTATTATGTATTATTATTACTTATTATTATTATTTCATTATTATTATTAATTACTATATTATTATTATTTTTATATTAGTCATTATTATTATTATTATTATTATTATATTATTATTATTATGATTAACTCTATCATTATTATTCTATTATATTTTATTCATTATTCTTTTATTATTATTTTATTATTATTATTCATTATTATTATTATTATTATTATTATTATTATTATTTTATTATTATTATTATTATATTATTGTATATATATATTTTCTACTATTATATATTCATATAATATATATAATATTAATATAATATATATATATTAGTATATATATACATATAATATAATATATATTATATCTACTATATATATAATATATATATTATATATATATATTATATAATATAAATATATATATATATAGTCAATATATATATATATATATATATAGTATATATATATATATATACATATTATAATATATATATTATTATGTATATATATCATATATATAGTATAAATATATATACTATATATAATAATATATATATATTATATATTAATATTATATTATATAATTATTATACCTATATATTATTTATTATTATGTTGTATTTTCAGCTGAAATAGATTATGCATAGCAGCTTATTAGCGCGACCTTTGCATTTTGGACGACCTTTTGAAGAGCGCCTTCAAAATGTAACATAGCGAACATGTATATGCTGTAGAACTTAATTTTCTTTTTGACCCGACAATAACCTGTACTTCGTGAGGTGTTGGACAAAAAGGTGTCTCTACGACTTACAGTTTGTTGGCATTTTCTCCTTAATTATGTCGCATACTTTATTTTCTTTAACTGGTATTTCCTTCACTTTAAACTCGTTTTAAAAATTATTTCCTGTAGTACATTCAAGATGCACTCACTT
>JABUQX010064239.1:0-12500 GCA_015478945.1 Trachelipus rathkii | reverse complement strand
CAGGCGCGCCCGCCGGCGCGATCCGACGCGTGTGCGCGCCCGCAGGCGCGCCCTGCCGGCGCGAACCGTCGCGGGATGGGCGCGTGCGCGCACCCTCCCCTTGCGTAACGCATGTACGATCCGGTACGAGAATGCAAACGTGTTCTGTTTTCAACTTAATTTTTTTTTCAAAAATTTATTATTTTTTTATTTTATTTTTAAATATTTTTTTTTTTTTTTTTTTTACTAATTTTTTTTTTTAAGCTTTTCATGTTTATAACATAAAAAGTTACATTTTTACATACCCTAAATCAGTAAATCAGTAAATCAAGCCACCCAACCTACCCTCCTGTCCAATCATGATCTATTGATCTATTGATCTATTGATCTATTGATCTATTGATCTATTGATTAAGGTCAAATTTTTTACTAAAATTGTAACGTTTTACATACCCTAAATCAGTAAATCAGTAAATCAAACCACCATCCAACCACCCTCCTGACCAGTTGTGATCTATTGATCTATTGATCTATTGATCTATTGATCTATTGATCTATTGATTAAGGTCAAATTTTTACTTAAATTGTAACTTTATATACCCTAAATCAGTAAATCAGTAAATCAAACACCATCCAACCACCCTCCTGACCAGGTCGTCATCTATTGATCTATGATCTATTGATCTATTGATCTATTGATCTATTGATTCAAGTCATATTTTCTTTAGGTATAAATAAGTTTGGTATTAAAAGCAGGAAAAGAAAAACAGTTCTTTTTTTTAAGCCTTTATAAACATAAGTGCACCCTTTTCTTATTTCATTAGTAGTTCGGGGGTCAAATCTAGAAGGGACGTTTGGTAAATTCTATGTTTCCGCACACCTGGCACAATGTACTTGTCTCTGGTCCTACAGGATTGGAAAAACCCTTTCTGTTAGTAAACGATTTTAAAAGAGGTTGAGGATTTTCGAACAGCAACCTTGTAAATCATTAGAGTGTTACAGTGTTTGTTTACCAAGAAAAGGTTTAAAAGAGTACAAAGATGTAATCGAACTTTCACGAAGTGGTTATTATGACATAAAAAGCTCTTCAAATGTTTACCAGGCAATAAAAATTATAATCCTTGATGATTTGATGAATAAATTGAATTGAGGATATAGCAGGAAACTGTTCACAGTTTACTGGCATCATTTAAACAATTCACAGTATTTTTTAGTAACGCAGAGATCTTTCAGCATAATAAGTATATTGCGTGATGTGGTTTCTTTAACACACAGTATTTAATCTTGTTCGGGCAAAGAAGGGATATGAGGTTAATGTTGTGGCTACCCAAATGTTTCCTACTCAACGTAAAGAGTTCCTAAAATAATATAAGGAAGTTACATCTATACCTCATGGTTATTTACTTTGTGAGCTTCATCCTAAAACACGCATAGAGTGCTTACTGCGCTACAAATTATCTTGCCTAGATGGATTGAGACAGTATAACATAGAAGAATGATGATTTAGTAGCAGGAGTATTTACCTCTTAGTGAGAAAAATTACGAAACCTTGAACCTCTGAAAAACGTAAACTGATCTGTGAAGATGAAAAATTCATACAATTGTAATAGCAGAAGTAGGCCTAAATCCTATAAAAGGAAATGTTCCTTTAAACAGACCACAGAAGGTGAAGTTACGTGCGTCATGAGAAACATCATTAAAAAACTTGTTGGTAACGTAAGAAAACTTAAAAATAAAAGAAGCAATACAGAAAGGAGGAGGTGATATTCGCTACCTTTACTCTTTTCGTTATAAAGCACCTCTGATAACTAAGGGCTGCTCAATGATGAAGAAGGTAGCAGTTTTACCCTATAGCGATTATGAGAAGATGAATATAATACAGGACACCCGTGCCTGTGCTACACAACAACAACAACAGCACAACAAACAAATGCAACAACAACTTACAACGAACAGCAAGAACAATAACAACAACAAACAACAACATCAATTGCGAAACCTCAATCAAACCGCTCAACTACATCAGACAGCTAACCCTTGTCAAGCGCTGATTCAACAGCAACCCTTTGCAGTTTATAGATCCTCAAAGTTGTGCAGATAAATGTAATTACGAGAAGAACTGACATCAATATTAAACTCTTGGATGTTAACATTCACTGAAAAAAGAATCCTATATCAAAATGCTATACAAAAATTAGTAAATCTAAAAGTTTTATTAAATTCACCTAAAGAAGATTCAGCTCTAGTAACAGATACTAAGCCTATGGTGAAAAGAGAAGACAATTTTAAACATGTACTCAAGGAAAGCTTGCCAATGAGGAGTAAGAAAACGGGTATAGCTCTATATAATATTTTAAAAGATCAGATTACATGGAATGAACTCGGTCAAATCATTATTGACGGGGAAACAATACTTGGCTCGAATATTGTTGATCTGATATCCGATCTCTCGCGTGATTGAAGAAGACTCCTGTAGCAGGATGAAACAGGATCAAACAAAAAGAACTTCAGACTATTAATTTATTCGAGAACTGTTAATTCTGAAAAACAAAGATTAGCGGATTTTGATAATATTCCATTGTTCTCCTAGACCTGATGCACTCCTCTTGGTACTCTTCTTTTTGCATCGGGTTAGATTAAAGTTGTGAAGTAGAAGTAAACAATTACGTTCCACAGTGTAGGAAGAATAGGAAAAAAACCACACATCGATCAAAATGGATTAGTTCATAATTTTTATATGATTGTATGTATTGTTAATTTAATTAGGATATCATTCTATGTTATCTTTTCTGGTCATACACTTGCTTATGTTTTTAGGAACTTGTAATTTAACAATAGTTAATATTATTTTTTGTAGCTGTAAAAAATAATATTTTATATATTTATATTTACATTTGTTTTTTTATATCATCTTTCAGTATAAATGAATATAATTTTATTGTTAACGTATTGTGAATCATGGAGGCTAAGAAAGCGGTCGATAAATATTACTTTGATGTGAAACAGCCATACAGTTACGGGGGTTTTCAAGGTTTGCCTCAAAGTTTCCTAAATTAGTAAAACAGAAGTTGGAAAAAAATATTTAGGGGTGAGGATGCATTTATTACCCTTCAATAAACCTAACGAAAAAAATTTTTCGTGTCCGATACGGAAAACTTATAGTCCACCATTCTAGATAGCGTATGGCAACTAGACTTGACGATATATAAATATAAATCTTACAATGAGGGGTATCACCTATATTCATTTTTGATAGATGTATATTCCGATACTTATGGGTAGGGTTTTAAAGATAAAAAAAATCACAAGGACTGTTGCTACAGCAGTTCAGAGAAATTATAAATGAAGAGATGACAGATATCCCAAAATGATATGGACAGATAAGGGTGCAGAATTTTTAGGTAAAGAGGTTCAAGAACAGTCTTAGCAGAGATGACATAGGTATTACAACACATTTTTCAGTTAATGTAAGCCGCAATAGTTGAAGAGTACAAGAACTATAAAGAAAGACATGCATAGGGTATTCACGAAGATGAATACATTTAAATATATAGACTCATACTTACAGACTGGGCTTACTCATATAATCGTCTCATCATTGAACACTTAATGAATACCCTATAGAGATGGTGAAGACGAAACCTGTTGTACCTGTCAACCCAAAGGAAAAATAAAAGATAACACAGGCATTAAAGTAGGAGACTATGTAAGAGTATCCAGGACTGAGAAAATTTCAGAAAAGGGTATGAAGCAGGATGGTCGAGGAGAAGTTTTTAAAGTAGATTCCATCAGAAGAATTCAAGATGGGTTAAAATTATACTATCTTGATGATTTAGATGGTTAAAAAAAAAAATAAAAAGGGGGGGGGGGGAGGGGGGATTTCTATAAACAGAAAATACAGAAATACAATTTGATCCTAAGAGTCATGAGTATAAAATAGAAAAAAGTATTAGGATCCTAAAGAAAAGACAAAAATAAACAGTATCTGTCAAATGGGTAGTTGTTACCAATGAAGTTTAACATGAATATAAATGCTAGTGAAATTAAGAAACATTGATCAGTTTAACTTTGTGAACATGGAGAGTGAAGATCATTTCTATTTAAAATCTGCCCCCCCCCCCCCCACCCCCCTCCCCCCCCCCCCCCCCCCCCCCCCCCCCCCATCATCGCTTCTATGGATCTACATCCGGAAAATAAAATATCAGACTATTACAACTCAATTATGAACCCTATAAACTTTTTGATCGAGAAAAGTATTGAAGCTGGCATTAAGGTGAAATAAATTCTCGACGCCGATATAGAGAATAGGCCTGAATATTTGGCGTTTTCGATATTTAGAAATGTTGATATAATGTTAAAAATGTATTAAAAATTAACGATAATATGTCAGTCATCAAACGAGGCAAGAAAGAATATTTCTTTGAAAGATATTTCATAAACCGTGGTTTCTATAAATCGGTTACCGATGTGTTCATAGACTTAAACAAAAAATTTGAAGCAGGTCAGTTATGTAAAGATTTAGTGTTTCTTGTTAATAAATCGTTAACGAAGATAACGTGTTAATCACCTTAAAATCTCAAGCTCAAGTAAACCTGAACGATATAGGTTTATTTATTTTTGCCCCCTCAGGTTGGTTTCGTAATTGCCATTATTCATATGTAAACAAAACATTGAGAAATAATATCAAGCCATCTCTAAAGGATCTAACGCGTTATATACCAACGATGGAAGAGTATGTCACAAAAAATGACACCGAGAGTTCAATACATTTTGTATGCATGCCTTCTAAGATGTTTCAAGATCCTGGTATGGCCTATGTTTATACAGATATTATAGACCATCAGTACGTAGGGAATACTAAAGCATCTTTGTTAAGAGTAGTTCATTTTCCTAAAGGTAAAAGAGAGTTGATAGTTTTCCTAATGTTCACTACTTACCCTTGAGTAAGACCCAACTGAGTTCGATTCGTATTTATATAAGAGATGTAGAAGGTAATCCATACCCATTCACGACTGGAACAGCAGTGTGTAAAGTACACATTAGAAGGAAGCTCCGTTAAATAATAATAATAATAATGGAAAGAGAACGAGTCTTCAGGGGTTCAAGAATGCAGAGAGGGTATAGATTAGGTGGATTTTTTTGCTTCATTGCTCCAGCCAAGCCATATCCCTTTGTTTAAATCAGGAGGCAAATACCTCGCTAAAAAGGCTAGGACAGGTATAGATACTTTCCAGGATATCATGGGCGGTATCGAACCTCGAACAGCTGTAAAACGGTCGATTAGCGAATGCTTTCTGGATGAAATGTAGATGATGTAAACGAAAATACGGACGTAAGATCGACTGGTCAAGGTTGTAGGTCAATCGTAAAAAACCATCGTCATTAAAGAGGAACTAGGATTTTTAGACAAGAGTACTCTTTCTCTCGATCGCTGTCGTCCTTTCCTCGCGGTGTGTACAGTGTGATGGTGACCGACTGGCCAATGGGCAACTATTTCATATAACAGTTGACAACCTTGATAACTATTTTCCATATAAAGAATGTTTAAACAGATCTCTCATCATTATACGTCTGAGGATTGTACCAGGAAGATGCATTTCCTTCATCCCTCCAGCCCAGACTGTTGTAAGAGTGAATTGGATCTCTTCTCAGTGAACCCTACACAGATTAGTGTGAGTGAATCCAACTTTATTAGTATTAATCCCGTTCACGCAATCACAAATACAGATGTACCTCTCGAATTCAATATCCCTGGCACTTCTGACCAATATCTTGACCCTTCGAATGTATTTTTATATCTGAAGACTAAGTTAGTAAACGCAGATGGTTCAGATCTCACAGGAAGCGATCACATAGTATCCACTGAGACAAATTTCCTGTATACGTGTTTTAATCAACTTGAGGTATTTTTAAATGAAACATCTCTAGGAGCATCAGCCGCAAGTTACCCTTATCGAAGTTATATTGAAACTTTACTAAATTATTCTCAAGATGCGAAGGAGTCTCATCTGCAATCTTGTGGATATTACAATTTAAAAGATGCAGAGACACATAGAGCCAACGCTGCTAAGTCTAAAAATAACACATATGAATATTATGGACGTGTAAACGGTGATATATTCTCTCAGGAAAGACTTATTCTACCATCAGTGGACACTCGTATCAGGTTAACTAGATCCACACCTGAATTTGCTCTTAATGTTAAAAGCGCTCTTTTAGCAACAACTACGGCACCAAAGCCTATCTTTAAATTACTGGATGCTTATCTTTATATACGTAAAGTGAAATTATCTCCCCTTAAACATATGGAAATAGAGAAATCTCTTTTGACCGATACAGCAAAATATCCAATCAAGAGAATTGAGACTAAAATTTTTAACTTTACCCAAGGATTATCGAGCAATAATTAATCGTCAATGGTAACTTACCTCAGAAGGTAATAATAGGAGATGGTAGACACGACGCCTATTTGGAAACTATGGAAGTCAGCCTTTAAATTTACCCATTTCGGACTTAGGGGGATCAGTTTACATGTGAATGGTCAACCATACGGTCGTGATTATGAGATGATATATGAAGACTCACATTCTCAATGTTCACGTCCTTTTTACGATTTATTTGCCAATACTGTATCTTGCATCGATAACGGTACAGGGCGTTCAGATCTCAAAATTATGCTGAAAACAGTAATTTAAATGCTTACGATCTCACTGCTGATCTTTCTGCTTGTAATGCTTATCATCTCAATATTCTAAGAAAAGGGACACTTAATATTGAATTTCTAATTTGGACAAAGTTTGAACATCCTCCAATGCTCAGTTCTTGTTGTATTCTGGAACATGCTCAAATCTGAGATTGACAGAGTACGAAATTTAATCTTGAATTCATTAAAGATGAATGAAGAAGAAATATTAAACGCCTTCGGAAACGAAAAGATTTTTAGGGGTATTCGCCTGTAATGAACTCTGTTCTGTGAAATTGGATCAGATTCTGGTCTTATCTTCAATACTTCTCCTAGGGATGTTTCAAACAATGGACATTGGATAGCCGTGTATAAGAATAAAAATAATGTTGTATATTTCCTTGACTCTCTGCATTTAGATTTTATGTTTAGTAATCATTGTATGGACATCTTTTTTAAAATATTAATAATGTTCAATATGTTTAAGACCTTATGTTTCCTGTACCAGCCTATCAGGTCTAATTTATGTGGTGTATACTGTATTTAATTCATTATATGTTTTTTAAATAATGTTTCTTTTTAATAAAAAGGTAAATATATTTGATGTAAAAAATTATATTTGTTAAAGCCGATTATGAGTTTGCTATATGCTTATAAAATGGGGTTTAAATTAAAAAAACTTTGGTTTTCTTTTCCTGCTTTTTATCCAAACCTTATTTATACTTAAAGAAAATATGACTTGAATCAATAGATCAATAGATCAATAAGATCAAGTAGATCCAATAGATGATGCTGGTTGGATGCTGGTTGGATGGTGGTTTGATTACTGATTTTACTGATTTAGGGTATGTAAAACGTTTCAACAATTTTAGTAAAAAATTGACCTTAATCAATAGATAATAGATTCAATAGATCAGATGAGATCCAATAGATCAAATAGAGTCAATAGATCACAACTGGTCAGAGGGTGGTTGGATGGTGGTTTGATTACTGATTTACTGGATTTAGGGTATGTAAACGTTACAATTTTAGTAAAAATTTGACGCTTAGAATCAATAGTCCAATACGATCAATAGATCAATAGGATCAATTAGATTCGTTGATTGGACGGAGGGTAGGTTCAGGGTTGGCTTGTTTACTGATTTACTGATTTAAGCTATGTACATACATTAAAGGTAAATGAAATAAGATTAAAATCCACATTAAAAATTAGTAAAAAACAAAAAAAAAAATTTATTAAAATTAAAATAAAAATAATAAATTTTTTTAAAAATAAATTAATTTGAAACAGAACACGTTTGTGCATTTCTCGTACCGGATCGTACATGCGTTACGCAAGGGGAGGGTGCGCGCACGCACCCCTCCCGCGACGGTCGCGCCGGCGGGCGCGCCTGCGAGCGCGCACACGCGTCGGATCGCGGCTGGCGGGCGCGCGCACGCGCCGATTTCGCAGCGCGATTGCACTGGCTGCGCTGCCCCCATTGCGGACGCGCCACGCATCGACCAGGCAGCCTGTTTGGACGCTTACCATCCTTACATTGGTGGAACCTCAAACATCCTTTAGCTCGAAACTCTACATCCTTTTAACATAGTATCTTTTAACACCAAACTGGTGTAATTATTATACAAATATTTAACTAAATCCCATCACACGCACTCACCAGTGCCTAGCACCCAGTTGCAGAACCTACTCCTCAGATTCACTATCTACTAACTCTTCTAGAAATTACACTCTGAATCCTCCCACCAAATTTCAGCCTTATACGAGAGCACTTCGATTTTTAAAGGGGGGTGGGGTCCCTTCGGGGGAGACCGCATGGGGGACGTACTTCGTCTAGCGACGACGGTTACGTTAATCCCCAAATCGGGAGGTATACCAAGTTTGGACAGAAGGATACCATGCCTCAAGACTCTAAAGCCAGAGCGTTTTGGATGCGAAAAGGAGCAATGCCGGTGCGGGCGGTGCGGTGCCCGGTGAGTTTGTGAGGTTGTGCAGAGGCTGAACCGACGCCAAGGACACGCAGAAGGAAACTTAAAAAAACCAACTCAGAAGTGATCCCTTCGGAATCACTTCTTCGAATGTAATAATAATTAATAATAATAATACATGAATAAAACAGAGCAAACGAAACCAAACAGACCAAAACACAGACCTTTCGGTCGTGGCTGTCGGCCAGGACAGACCTTTCGGTCTGTCTGACCTCCAAATGGTCGTTTAGGCCTAATGTCGATCGCTCAGAAGCAGCCACAAGGGCGTAAGCGCTATATCGGTGTCCACCCTCGGGGGTGACCCCCTCTATATACATCCTACAGACGGTTGTGAAATTTACACGGATGTGTCGAGCTTATCCCATATATCACTTTATATTCCAAAGTTTCGACTCTATCTCTTATTTACGTTTGTGTAGTCAGAAAATCGCTGCTCCGAGGTCCGGACGTTCCTAACTACGTATTTATAATATATATATATAATATATATTATATATATATTTTATATATATATATACTATATATATATATATAATTATATAATAATATTTATATATTATTTATATATATATACTATATATATATATATATTATATATATAAATATATATATATATATATATATATAATCATATATATATATAATAATATATATAATAAAATTATATATATATTATTATAATATTTATATAATATATATTTATATACTAATATAATATATATAAATATAAAATATAAATATATATATTATAAATATATATTATATATAATATATATATATATATATATAACTAGGATATATATAATATATATTATATATATATATAATATATATATATATATAATACTATATATATATTATATATATATTATATAATTATATATAATCATACCCGTTACTTAATATATTATCATATCATATATAAGATATATATAGTATATATTATATATATATAGTATATATTATATAAATATATATAATTCATAATAATATACGTTATATATATATATATATATAAATATATATATATATATATATAATATATATATATATATATAATATATTATAGTTATATATATATATATTATATATATATATTTATAGTATATATATATATTATATATAATATTATATATATATATATAGTATATATATATAATATAATATATTTATATATATATATTATAATATAGTATATATACTCGTTAGTGATTAGCAAAGTTAAAGAATTGTTATCAATTACATGTTTTTTATTTCTTTTTTTTTTTTTTAAATTAAGTAGTAATTTACTATTTTAGCTACATTGTTAAAAATAATGGTATCTTGTTTAGATAGTGACTTATAAAATTGATATTTTAAATGAAAAGAATGTAGCAACTTAAATGTATCAAAATATATTGTGGGGAAACCCCGTGAACTCCCAATAAAGGAAAAACTAAATGGTGGTGATTTGAACACAAAATATTCATTCGTTATATGTATACAAGTTACATTGTAATTCATGTTGCATATTTACTGTTTATATTTATATTTAGGATATATTAAAACCATAAAAAAAAAATAATGAAAAACAAAAATTAAATGGTTTTATATCACTAATATACTAATATATATATATATATATTATATATAATCGGCAGTATTATATATAGTACTTAGTATATAATATATATACATGCTCTCTCTCCGGGTGTGACCGTACCATCGCGTAACCCATATAACGGGTGCAATCATAATCTGCCTCAGATGTGACTCTCATATTGAGTGGTAACATAAGGTAAGTCACAACTGCTTTGCTATAACTCTATATTTACTATCTCTGGTACTCGCTCTTCGGCATAATATATATATAGTATATAGTATATATATATATTATATATATGATATATATATATATATATATAATATATAATATATATATACATTACTATATATATATGATATATATTATATATATATGGGGTAATATATATATATAGTATTATAATATAGTATATATATATATATATATATATATATGGTGAGTGTCGAAGCCCTCTGATTGGCACTGCTATATACCTGTAAGCGCTACAGTGCCGAGGTGTATATAGTACTCCGTTCCTCTCGCAATGTGATATTCGATTCTCCACTTATATCGAAGACCTCTATCATGTCTCCTCTCCCAAAATATCTATATATATAATATATATATATTATTATATCATATATATATAAATATATATATTATATAATATGGACGATTATTACTATAGAGCGTAATTAATATGGTAGTGACGGATATACTGTAATATTGTAACCTATGGTCAATGTCAACTATATAATATCTATAATATATATATATATATAGATATATAGTATGATATAATATATTATATAATAGATTATTATAAGGTAGTAGTAGCATTCCCGATTTCTTAGCAAGCATACGCCGCGGGTGACACAAGAGTGCGCTGCACACTCTCTGACTATATAGATTCGCAGTTACATACGCTTCAAGCGTAATTTAAGTGTCTTCCTCGTCATCAATTCGAAGGTTACACATCGTCTCCTATACGAATACTGATATTCCTGCCAGTGACTACACTCGGGATGCCTCTCACATGCGTCACCAGATGCAATCACACTCCACTCAGATAAATTCGATAGAGAGATACCCACAATAATGATCACTAGCAACCGTAATATGCTCTAGAAGTGCGTTTTTATTTGCGTTTTTCTATATAGTATATATATATAGCTTTATGCGCTGAATATAGAGACTCTAGTCACCTTCAATAATCATCAATACGCTCCGACCCTTCACCTATCATAGTGACTCAATCCATATACAGTACCTGCTCATAGCCTCCCTTGATTTGCGTGCTCACGTGATGCACCATGATCTCTCAAGTAATATATAATAACACCTCTCACCTCGTAACCGTATATATATGATATATATATATTATTATATATATAATAATATACTATAATATATATAATATATTATATATATTATAGTATATATAAAACGATCTCGTATAATATGCCACAGTATATATATGATATATATATATATATATATATATATATAAGTATATATATATATATATAATATTATATATATAAATGTATATATATATATATATAATATATGATATAATATATATACATATTATATTTTTTAATATAGACAAAGTCCTCACCTTCTCTTTAACTTTTACTAGACAGTGACAACGTATCGAGTGGATTGTCCTCTTACTTGTCTATACGTCGATAAATGATACTTCAATCCAGCTTAGATCTTCACGCATGCCCTTGGCTGATTGCGCCAAACGTCTCTATTGCCCTCTCAGTATCTCCGTTATATACCTGGACGGATCTCGGTATGGTCGACTCGTTATACTCACTCTACTCAACAGATCACTCCTAAATGGTAATTTTATGGTCATGATTGTCTATACCTGTCGCTTCTCTCATACGGTCTTGCTGATACCGTGAGATAGGTGCCGATGCTCAAACTCTTCAGCAATAATACTCTCTCCTGTCTCTATTATAGTATATTTCTCAATTATCTGCGTCCACTGATTTCGCGTAGAAGATCATCTATATAAATCTCTCAAGACATGAACATAAAGCCACCAATAATCCATCTCTTCAAGTTTTAGTACAACGGATCCGGGCCTCTCTTCCTATAATCCGCTCTCTCGCTTAGCGAGCTACTCTCATTATATATATATATATATATATATATTATATATATATATTATATAATATATATATATATATATATATAATATATAGTATAATATTATATTATATATATATATATATATTATATATTTATATATATATATATATATATATATTA
>JABUQX010064238.1:0-33311 GCA_015478945.1 Trachelipus rathkii | reverse complement strand
TGGTGTTATATATATAGTATAATTGCATTTTTATTATTTATTATTTATTATTGATATATTTCATATTTATTTATAATGTTTTTATTTAGAGAAAAGTGATATTAGTATCAAATATTATCAAATATATTAAATAGATACATATATTAATATTATTACTATATATTATTTACATTATGATATATATTATAATGTGATATATATTTAATATACTTTTATATTTAATTATATGATATATATAATAGTATTATTTATACATAATATATTAAATCCTTATAATTATATTTAATTCATAATAAAACTATATTGTACATCTAAGTTCTTATTTCTCCCCAGTCAGGCTACGAGCTGTTCGTCGGGGGCAGTCCTCTTTTCCATTTGTTTTCATCCCACCGTCCCAATACATCCCAGATCATTGCAGCGCATTCTGGTGGTCTCACTCAATGAATCCTCTTGTCGTCTCTCCACCTCTTCACGGCCTTCCTCGGTTCACTCGCTACGGTCTCTACCTTCACTCCTGCTAGCAGCTCTCTCGCCATGCATGCCTCTCAGGGTCGCCACTCATTCTCCAGTCTGGATGTGTATCAACTTATTATCAATTGGTTTCTAATCCACAGCTCTCCCTCACTGTCTGGTATTCACACGTCTTTTCGTTTCAATCACTGGTCTTAAGTAAGCTTCAAATTAATTTCTCCTATCATTGTCCTGAATTCTTACTACCCTAACTCAATCCACTGATGGTATTCTGATCAGCATCACCACTGAGATCTCCTTGCCCATTAAACTGTAGTTCTTATCTCAAATGGCGTCAAAAATCCTCGCTATATTGTTCATTCACCTCTTTGTTATATATTTGATTCTTCAAGATGGGATTTATTGTCTGCATTACAGTCATTGACCATATATAGTCATCCCTAGAATACTACTCGTCATTCCTTAATCTATGACGAAAACCCCTTGACTCTTTCCAAGTGGCTTCTAGATTATTAACTCTATCACTATTTTTTTATCTTTTCTACTGTCTACATCACGTATTCAATACCCTCTTCTCATATTCTGAATTCTTACTAATAAGCTATTATTCTCGTTCTTTCCACATTTATCTATCATCTGTTTCTCTTCACTGTTTCTGCGGAAACACATGGCCAATTTCGCTTCATCTCACCCATTTTCCACTCCAAAACACTCTGATCTGACTGCCCGTCATCGAATTTAAAAGTCCTAACCATTAGCACACTATACCCATGATTTCCGTACATCTTTTATAATCTACTTTTCAATCATGACTGTGACTTAACCCTGCGACATTAGGATAATACCGGATCGGCCGAAGACCATAACGTGACATATATCAGTTTATATTACATCAATATTCTGTTTTAGTAATTCTTGTTAATTACCTGCTATTACATGTACTTTTACGCTTTCCAGTCTGCTACACTTATAATCTCCTTCACATCCTCTCCAACAGCTTCTCTTGCGTGATCATGCTTTTTCCAATAATACTGAAGCGATATATTGCTTTCTATTGTATTCCATGTCTTTTCCTTAATCAATCACTCTAATGACAACATTATAATCTTATTAACTTCTACGACTCACTGTCATCTGCCTTCAACCAATTGCTCTATTTGTCTAACTTTTATTTATATTCTTTTCATTAGTTGCCGTGAACCACTTAGATATTGATCTATCTATAAACTTTCATTTCCTGCGTGTTCTATGCCACTATTAATGCATAACTATCCACCTCGCTTTACCCCAGACAACATTATCCCTACACCCCTTCACCACACACATGGTTGTCGAAAATTTCGTTCGAAGAGTTAATGAGTCTCCTCCTCGACTCAGCAAACTCAATAATTATATCCATACTTATTTTCACTAAGTGGCAAGACATTATTTAGTCTTCATTATTTCTACTCATTACGCTCTCAATTTCATCTTGCTTATTACTGATTTTTTCCCTCGTTATTCTTCTATACATCTGCTTTAATTCTCTTACACCTGATTCCTATCCGGAATCCTCTTCACTTAATCAGTCTCTATCCTTTTGTTTTTTTCTCGGGTTACCAAGGTTTCATCAGTTAAGAAATTTCTACTATAAGAATTTTCTATTACATATTCTCAGTTCCTTCATCGCTCTATTAGTTCTTGCCAATGTAAAAATCTTCTATTTGCTTTTACCTTATCTAGTTAATCCCAAGTTCCTTTGTAATACTGGTTTCGTTGATCACCCTTGCATCCAGTCAATTCCAATTACTTCCCCTCTATATCCTGCCGTAATACTAATTCTATGAGATTTCCCAACCGTACCAATTCAAAGAGCTACCTAACATAGTCGATATTTTTCCCGTCTAACTAATTAGATACTAATGATAATATATATAGTTAACAATAAGAGACCAAACCCTAAACACAACCATGTATAATAACGATATAAATCTAAGGTTAAACATTAACAAAGTCATTTCCACATGAGTTTCATTTATATATACTAAATTCAATTGTAATAAATAATTAATGCTATATTCTAGGTGTTCACTTTAATAAAGGCTAATCAATAGCATCATCTGAACTGTAAGAAAGATGTACATACGACCAAAGCAACACATTCTTACGGATAATCCTTTAAAATAAACTTAGAGTTTAAACAATTAAACAATATTTCCCACACTTAATCACCATAAATATAAGTTAACTAATCTTTACATTACAATAGCGTAACCGTTTCATACTTTTTCCAACAATATTAACTTCTAACATATTAAATCTTTAATTCTTACAATTGACAACTAGTAATCATATTATTACAAAAATGTTATTCATAAACCTCTACCTGAATATCTCAGTAACCAACTTTAAATATATTTATAACGGTGAAATCAATAGTTTATTATTACAATTATTCATAGTAATTATTATAACAAATAAATTTACTATCATCTAACACTGATCCTAAATTAATCAATTATCTCTTTTATAACTTCCTTCCCCTTTTCAGTAAATAATAATCAACTTATCTAAACATGTTAAAATGAGAACTGCACAAAAAGAAATTCCTATTATGTGCATTTAATATGTTAGTCTAATCCATATTATATTTCAAACCAATTTTAAATACAATGAATATAAACTGTAATTTTAGCATTAAACAAAGGTATTCCAAGCACTTTACACAACATGTAATAATAACCAACACTGATCATACAAATATTGAAATCCCTTAATTTCATACTTTTCATCAAATAACTAAAATTCTACTGCATATATTTAAACAATATAATTATAATCACATATTTGATATACATGAAGAGCTTAATTATCAGTAAATTTAAAACAATGAATATTATTATTATTTATAGTCCATTAACTGTATAAATTTATTACTAACTAATGAATCATAATATAATAGTATAATTAATAATCGTTGTTAATATATACTATTGCAAAGAATTATTAGTTAATTTCAAATTATCAATATAACATTGCCAAGTACAGCACTTTCATGTAGATGTTCAAATATATTTTTTATAGGCTTACATAAACTTATAATCATCTTAAATTTTATTCAAAGTGCAGGTAGTGCGGACGATCGTGGTGCGGCAGAATTGAGTAAGTCGTTGCAAAGTGAAGGCGTAACAACGTTTGTCATTAATAAAGCTAATCATAACGATAACCTGTAACGAAAATATAAATATTACAACGACTGCACAAGGAATGCGACGATCCTAATGCCGGCACCCATAACGTACCGAAAAATTGAAACTCTCCACGTAATACAGTTACCGAGCAATGCGAGTTGAATCTTACCCGCCATCACTATTTACTTAAACATAACTAGTTTAAAATATAGGGCAGGTTTTAAAACACTTCGACATAAACGAACCTATTCACACTTTTTTATTGTAAATATTAAATGTAATATCATTTCAATTATGTTTAATTTTTACTATAAATTCTCCAAATATATATATAAAGTATTTTATGTATCATAAATTCTCTATGTCTAGTATCATTATTATTAACTGACATCAATAATAGTAATGTGGATTAAATCGTAACAAATGTTTTTACAATCAACTTCGGAAACTCATTAACACAAAAATTCATACAAATCAATTACGTTTTGCTAAATATCAATTAATATAAAATCTCCAATGCTAATTAATTCTGACAATAAACATTAACAATAATTTATAAATCCAAATACATAATATACAAAAATATACAAAATTATATTCTTAAATATTAACATAAAAAATAAGTTCTTTTTAATAAAAAATAATCGGAAGTTAACTAAACAATAGTTTATACTAAAATTTTTCAATAGCATTAAATCAGTAAATCAGTAAATTACAGACCACTCATCACTCATGCAGTCCCTAGTCTACCCGTCCCTAAGCTGTAATTCTATTATATAAACTAATTGATATAAAATTAATTTCGAGTATCATTTTGGAATAAACACTATAAACATATATAAAAATAAGCTAACATCTGAAAATAATTCACCTCTCTGATCTAGGTTATAAATTAGCTATTAAACAGGCATATCAATATCGATATAGTTCCCAACTTTTCAGATCATATTAAGCATTTTGTAAATAACAGATTTAATTATTTCTAAAAACAATAATTCACCTTTAAAACTATAATGACCAAATCTATCAAATGAGCCCACCATCTATTCGAACTAATGTAATGACATATCTATTAATATCTAATAAGGTCACTTCGATTACGTAAGTTATTAATAATTTATTTATTCATAATACATCACTTTAACCTGTATGAATAAATACGCTATCACATTAAAGCAATAAAGTTCATAGTGAAGCTATAAATCTAACCATTACATCAAAAAAAACTTTACCTATGCTTCACGTTTTCTAACATACATCATCGATCAGTTAATCACCAGTATATATACTTAACAAAAACTCATCTATTGCTTTGACTTTTGTGCTTTCGAAGATATTTTTCATTGGAGATTATATCGTAGATAACTAATATTAAATATCAATTTAAGCATTTACTTCAGTTACTCTAGATACTTTTAATACGTAATAATTAAACAGCTTTTTTCATATTCTAACTTAATTAATTAGTATATCATATTTAAGTATCAATATAAGCGCATATAACATCATGTATTAATATCTTACCGAGAGAAAACCTCAGGGATATCGACCCTCTGAAAGAGGGTGATATTACTTGCATTAGTATAGGTAGGATCATCCTGATTAATTACATATTCTAAAATAAGGGTGTAAGCCGGGATTTACCCCTCCGAAAGAGGTACATTTATTGTAAAAATGCTCTGACCCATCGTGAGCTGAGGTCTATAATCGTATGGATAGACGTTTAAGGCCTAATCATCTAAATCTCGAGTTTGGAATAGCAATAAGTAATATATTAATAACGCTCGGTCGTAACGGTAAGCTCTCGGGAGAGTGACCCTCCTCATATACATCCTGACAAGACTTCAGATTTACACGATTTCGATTTATCCTATCATATAGATTATCATTCCAAGTTTCAACCTATTACTCTTATACTTTTGAAGAAAAAAGCTGGAGAGGTCAACTCGGCAATACTACTAGTACCGCTTACATAAGGTAGATATAAGGCTAACTCTAGGAATATAGGATAACTTAGTTTATTAAGTGTGTAGCGGAAGAATTATTCACTGGTATTTTTGCGTCAAAAGAGCTGGCGTGACAGTGACTCGAACGGATGATTGTGTGAAGAAACCAAGTGCTACTAGTTTAGGTGATATATAGTTAGTATTAGGGTATACTTAATGAGACAAATGAACGAAATCTTTTAGCAAATGATATCTTTAAAATATTATATCTATTTGTAAATGCTATAAGCAAAATTTAATCCATCAATCTACAAACCAAATTAATTTATCTTTGTAACAAGTTCACAATCAATACAGAAAACCTTACTAAGTTTTTATGGTAAGTGTATTATATATAAACATTTTTTCCACAACCTAATTTTTAAAATCATATATTATATATATTCTTTACTTATATTTTTAATAATTATATTTTCGATAAATCACGAATGATAAAGTAAATTTTTATAGAGTTATGATATAGAATTTATAAATCTTTTAATGAAATCATACATATGGTATTAGAAATCTTGAAATTGTTTATTTGTAATAAATGGGGATATGACAAACAATGTATGCGATACGGAATTAGCTTAGATGGTGAATTTTCTGACCGTATTTGGATGAATATCCATTAAATTAGTGAAGCTGTATATATTAATTTAAGTTATATTACTAGTATTATTAATATTAGTAATATATTTATTTTATATATATATGTATATATATATATATTATATATATATTATATATATCGTTATTATAATGTAATGAAATAAATATTTTTTAGTGTATATATTTTATATTATTTAATATATATATATATTATATTTTATATATTATATTAGTCAACAATATATTAATATAAGTCTATTGTAATAATTTAAAGGTGTAGTAGGATTAGGTAGTAGGTGTAGGTCAGGTATAGACCGTAATTTTATGTAGGTATAGTTTTGATTAAATTATGAATTGAATTAGTTAGTAAATATGTTAGAATATACTAATTGTATGATTGATTGTTTTAAGTGAAACGATAGAACTATGTATATAAAAATAAATGTAACTGGAAAAAAAACTATAGCAAAAAAAATTAATACTACAAATCTTGTTGATATTATTCTATGTTCTTAAGAGTAATAGTTTCAAAGGGTATCCCCCGTCGTAAGATGTGTGCATAATTATTTAATTGGCCAGCCCTGACAATATTATAGCTGTACGGAATGAAAACGAGAAATCCATGGGAAACGAAGTTTACCTCAGTCCGAAAGGATGATTAATAGTACAATCTTTGCAAAAAATAGAGGCATGTAGAAATGACACGTGCTCTCTCTCTTCTCTTCTCTCGATGTATATAGATCTAGTTTAGTCGTGATATTAGATTTATTCTAAGAATGTGAAATATTTAGAAATAAAGGAGATAGTTTAGAGGAGAAGTATGCATTCTCACTACATTAATTAATATGCGTGTATGATTTATTAGTTATTTAGTGTATTTATTTGTGCTTTGCTAAATATCTTAAATGTATAAAGGTATATTTGTAGGCGAGGCAATTAAGTTGGCAGATGCTATTAGGTTATAACTTAAAAATAATAGTTGGTCTGTAAAGTTGTGTTTGTCTGTAAAAGGAGAAAATTATATTAGAAATCTGAGAGTTGTACTCAAAATTTTCTAGAGAAGAATTAATATTCAAGAAGTTTTGAATTGTGACGAGAATTACTGCAAGTCGATCGGACGTTAGTTAAAGTGGGTTTCTTGGAATTTTTATCTCCAATATGAAGTTTTAGTTGTTCTCCCAAGTATCGGTAATTGGTAGTATTTCTTAAGTTTATTGTGCGGCGTATTCATTTTTGTATTTGTGGTATTCATTCTCAATATTGTCGCAACACTTTGGCTCGCGGATATTTGCTGGGGCAATTACAGAATGCTACAATAAAACGTCAGAAGAAACGAAATTCATTACGTCGCGAAAAACCAAGAAAGACAAAAGGAGTGCTAATGAGTTAGCTTTTGAGAGTTAAAACTTAAAGGTAGTTCGGCCGATTGGTTGATTTAAAATTTAAAAAAAAAATTATAATGTAGAATTTTCATTTCCGCCATAGGTCTAATTCCTATTGATCCAAGAAAAATGAGAACATGAAAAATGTTCAAAGATTCTTGTAAGAAAGACGTCAGTATGAGAGGAGCAGAGAAGGAATTGTATTTCTAATGAATTTACGATTCTAGTATGACTTGGGAGGGTTGTAGTACATGCTGTTGATCAAATATTGATTTTATGTTTAAATTGGTGAGTGCAAGCTGAATAAAAGTGTATTAACTGTAGGAGATTTTTTATTAAATAGGAATTATTATAATTATATCATCATTGGTCTATGTGTAGGTGTGTGTGTGTGTAGTTAGTATGGTCTCTTGGGTGAGTGCTAGTATCGGGAAAAGGAATGACCGCGTAGTAATAGGAATATTGGGAATTAGTTAGACCAGGATGTTCCCGAAACAGCAGCGAAGTTTTTATGCATGGGATTGTGAGGGAGTTATGAATGATATTGTAGCAGGTAATGTGTTAAAGTTTAATTTATTTGTTTTTGTAATATGGTATGCATTTTGTTTATGGCCGCAACTTGATATATCTGGGTCTTGATATATTTCTGAAGATGTGGATGTTATATTTAATATGGAATATGATGTATATCATGTTGAGTGGCAGGCTAGGTCTTACGGATTATTATGATTTGAGAGTTTTATGATTTTATTTTTATTAAATATATATCAACTATATATTATTGCTTGTTTGTTTATAAATATATTAATTATGAAAATTAATATTTGTTTTTTAAATATAATTTATCTATATACTCCAAGAAATTAGAAAGAAATAACATAATCTATTAATATTGTTTCATATTTGATTATCTATTTCATATTATTAAATTTATAGATAAATGGTTTTAATTTTTTAATATATTTATGTGTTTATTATGTTAATAGAACTTGGATCATCTATCGTTTACTTTATTCCTCTATCTAAAGAAAACGGCAATTTTTATTAGTTTTTCCTTGGTTATATATTTTATATACTTAATGCTAATAACGAAACGAGAGTCGTACTTGGCATGTTTTGTATACCTCGTAATAGTTTGTTGTTAGAGTTAAATGTTTGTTGAGTCTAAGAGTTATAACGATATCCAATAAAACGGTAGCTTATATTATGAATTAAGTTAATTTGTTGTATTTTATGTTTTTTTTATTTTTTATTGTTAATTTCTATTTATTATATCTACTTTTTATATTTTATTTATTTGTGATTCCGAGTTAGTAATTTTGTTTTATAGTTCTGGGAAGATGATGCTTAGTTAAAACATACACGAAGTACCTAGAAGATAATTTATTTTCTAATAGTATTTCGGTATCTTTTGCTGAAACTTTCGTTTCCTCACTAAATGTAAATACTGTAAATGAGAATCACTATAATATTAGTATGGGTATTATAAAAAAAGTCTAATATAGTCTATGTTATATAATAATTTATGGCCATCAATTATAGTAATGGACTTACCAATCTTATATAGTAAAGCCATTCCACCAATTTTATAAATCAATTTGATCGAGTGACAATACATGGTACCCGTAGTTACTATAGTTCAATACCCATATATCTCATTAATATTAATATATTAATACATAAAATATCGATGTTTGCAATCACAAATATTAGCTGACTGTTGTGAGAAGCTGAAAGATTTAGTTACTAGCTTTAGTTAGCATCACTTAGTCATTGTTCAGCAAGCGTGCATAGTGTCTAAAGATGAGAATTAATTATATACAATTACAAATTTTAGATGTTAGATGGAAAGACTATATACATATAAAATCTATATACAATATTCATTAAATAATGTAGATGATTTATTCTAATATCGAAATATAATTTAGTTATCGCTACAAAAACAATGAAAATTGATATGAGCTTGAGAGTATTGTTAAACTAAAAATTTAGACAAGGTTAAAATTGTATCACATGTGTGAAAATTAATTTTAATAGACCAGAGAAGTGACAGAAATGTTCTAAGATCAGATTGTTGACTTTATTTATAATGTATCAATATTGTTGCATTACGTATACATCTCATTAGTAATGGTTGCTCGGAGTTCGTCGATTTCATGTTTAATAGTAAAGGCGGACATAAATAGTTTTAGTCGAACAAATTTATTGAAAAATAAGTTAAATAATGAGTAATAGAGGTAGTCATCGCTACTATTTCCTTAAGTAAGATTAAGAATGTAATATCTAGTATAAGATATTACTGGATAAGTTGCCATATTTTCACACCGATGATGCGTCTGTGGAACATAACAGGACGAGAATTTAGATAAAGATAATGATCATAGGAAAGCTAAAAAAAATATATTATGCAAACAAGATAAGATATATGGACATAGGAGTAACGAACGTAGGCTAGGTAACGTGAGGTATTTGATTGCATCTTCTTATTTTGTATAGCTTCCGATGTCTTCATCAATCCCATCAATACATTCGCTTCTCAAAAATAATTGTCTTGTCTAAATTTCTTTACGCAAACCAAAGAAGTTTCACTTCGCCCAAAATTTTGCGTTGGTGCTTGCCTCAATTATTTCTAACAGAGAATAATAGTAACTTGTATTTATGTTTTGATTGATACATAAACCCGGCTTAAGCAGGTTCCTGGTTATTCCAAAACACTGTGGTCCATATAGACATAACAAGCTGAATTCAAAAATTTTGATCAAAACAATACCGTTCGTTTATGCACAAATATTCGTGCTTAAAAACTTAATGTATGCTCTATATTAGTCTTGAATCGAAAGGCCGGATAAGTACAAAATGTTCAAAAATATAAATAACTGCTCTATACAACTACGACTACTTAGATTCCTGTAGAAGCTTACTCTAGTAAAATTCATTTTTCTTGTTAAAGAACGATATTAATAATCTGTATAAATTCTATCGATTAAACATAACATTAAGAAAGCAAACTCAATTTTAATTGCGACTTAATTTTTTTCATAACTTTAAAAAATAAGTAAAACAAAGAATAATAGATTTCATAATAATATTTATTTCAAGAAGATTTCCATAATATAACTTGAGTGGCCGAGAAGATAAATAATACCATATAATCAGACGAAAGGTGGCCCAGAAATACAAATTTTTATAAGATAATTCCGTCTATGCATGGGTAGCCACGGGATATGAGTAATATAGAGGCAATCGCTCTTGCATTAAATTTTTAAATAAGCTCGTTGGCTGAGAGCTCGGAGTATTATAGATGATATATAAAGATTATCTGATTTACATCGGAGCCTGTGATAATTTTTTCAATGACAGCTGATACACCCGGGGATGCCGGAAAATATATAATACTAATGATTGCTTATTTAAGTCAATAGAAGTCTAGGATCCGTATTTGTACAGCTCCATACTTACACACTAAGTTATACTTGATGTTACCAGCTTTATTAAATATACTCTCACTAGAGAACAATAAGCATTTTAATGAAAGGTCTCGAAGCGGACTCGCAGTCTGCAGCCCATAAGTAATTAAGAATAATAGTTTACTCTTAAAAGAAGAAATATAAAATTGCATAGAATCTATTGAGGAAAGAACTGAAAGAAATATATTCTTGGTTTATTATGCAGAATCTTTATTACTAAAAAAATATGGAAGTTAAAAAAATATGACGTTTATTGAAGATTAAAATTATTTCATATATGAATGGAGAAGTAATTATTAATATAATATCAATTGGTGAAAAATAGTTGTCTTATTGTTAAACCCTATATGTTATGCATAATTCATTGAGATTTGTTTATTAAAATTAGGCAAATATATTAGTTGAACTTTAAAAGTTTTACTATGTATTGCTTTAGTATAAATATTATCTAAAATTATATCAACGTCAAATGGATGGCTCATAATATTAAGCTATTTTAGATGATTTAAAATGTATTTAGAGATGATACTTGTTTTGATAGTAGTAATGTCTTGTATCATAATAAAGCTGTGAATAGCTTGCATAAGAGCCACGCACGAGGATATAGGCTATATGTATAGATTCTATTTGTTTAGTAATAATCAATATTTATGTTTAATTAGGTTATTTAAGTAATATATATGTTATATATATAATACTATTTATATATTAATATTAATTGATGGCTAAGAAATAGATATCTTTTCTTGGCTTAATATGTATGACTAGAGAAGTTAATTAGGAATTTAAAGGATCGTGAAATAGATAGAGAGAAATTGAAGAAATTTATCATTATTAAGTGATTTATTTATTTTATATATGATTCTTAAATATAGTATATTAGTAAGTTGGTCCGCTTCTTATTATGAATTTCTCAAGAGTTATTATATTTATTGATATATTAAGATTTAATTAAGTAAATTTATTTATATCTTTATATTTTAATACTAATATTATCTAAGAAAATAATGAATATTTTTAGAGATATAATAATTACTTGAATAATATTATTAAAAATCATAATTATATTATTAAAATTAATTAGGTTATGATATATGATAAATATATATAACTATGATTTAGAAATCAGATATTCTCAATTTGTTAGTCATTTATTAAATGAGAATATTTAATGATAATTATATATCTAATATTATATGATATTTATATTATATACAAGTATATATTATATTAATTAAAATTATATCAATTAAATGTGCTAGATATATAATATATATATTATAAGTATATTACTAACTTATATATTACTATCATAATTCAATCGTCACTCACATGGATTATCATGGTCGTGATTAGTGAATAGTCGTAGAAACGGATTATGTAAGATCTCAAGCATAGACAATTGTATTCATAGTTGGCCACATATTACCTATACACTTGGTGGATTGCGCTGCACACTAGAATCGCTAGGCTTGAGATTATGAATGTGTTAGAGACGCAAGCTGAGTCGCCTCAGCTCAGATATGCTTAAGATCCTTCTTAGGTCCGAATATAGCAGTAAGATACAGCAGCGTAACAAACAACATAAATTGGATGTACTTATGTGCGCGTCATATCGGGCCTTGCTTGAGATATTAGGTGTTGGGTTCAAATAAATGTGTCTCTCTCATATACCTGATAAATGTGAGTAGATTAATTCCACCTCTAAGGCGCACTGTATATGAGCTTCTTGACACCGATCCTGCATACTCTCGGAATGGAGGGCTCGAACAATTGTCTATACTACTGGTACAGTGACATACATTTAGTATCGCATACGTCGTGCTTGTGCCTAATATATATTATTATTTATCCAGATCTAGTAGGGTCTACTGTGGATGATATTAATGAAGGTTGCAGTTAAGTTGTATCCGAAACGTCAATCAAGTAGTATTAATTCCACACAAATGTTCGATTTGGGTGATATGTTCCGACTATATGCTGCACTTCACAATAACGCCGTAATTTGAAACCGTCCAAGATAGTCGTTCACACATATATGTGGATCTAGCTTATATACTTTGCGTCTATTCTATATTGTTCATTAGTAGCTAAATTTGATGATTGATGCAATAATCAAGATATGTTAAACCGACTGAAGGTATAGTCATATGGCACAATTTGGGTCAGAGTGAATGGTTTCGTGATTATTTAACCTTACCGTGTAAGATAGCATGAAGCCTACCTAGCGAAAAATTTAGTGACAAACAACGTCACAGCGTCACCCTATTATACAGAGCAATTTCATAAAGATTGAGCATCCCCACACCTGAGTAATACATGATTACCCACCTGGAAGACCATTAAGGTATATGATGATTGGCATCCTATTGCAAAGCAGCGCATCTCGCACTCATCCATCGCGACTACCTCTAACCGTTCGATCGTGCGGGTATCACCTCTACTACGTAAGAGGCATCACAGAGAGAACACCTACGAACTCAAGTCCTTAATAAGTGATGCACACCTTTTTGCCTGAAATCTGATTTCTGAACGACTGATTCGACTCATAAGAGATTATATATATGTGCTCCTTACCCTGTGACAATGTATAAATAGCCAATTTCTCTATCCTGATCAATGTGATATCGTGGTGAGTTAACGGGTGTAATAATATCAGTAGCATATAATATATAATGACTATACTTAATAGCAAGAACCACCGGTGAGGCGTTAATTGTGTTTCCGAACAAATGCTGTCATCCAGCTTATTTCACTTCTCCCAGGTTCTGTTAATATAGGATAGCCTATTCAGCAGTTAGTAATGTACTGGTCATATGTGAGTTTCGTTGATAGTTAGTATATTGGCACAAGGCTGATATCTATCTTCCTTTTATATGATTTGCATTCGTACAGACTTAATATCTAAGGAAAGAACTCTACGAGTTGCTCTTAGTGCCAGAAACTTCCATTATACTGTTCTCTTACTTCGCTCCTAGATTAGTGTAGTTCTTCTCCTCTTACGCATACATATTTTGTTCTTAAAACCCTATTATTCAGGTAATAAGTACTTGGTCTATGAAGATTATTGAGTATCTATATCCGACGTTGTTGCCCTATATAGCGAAAGTAATGTGCATGACTACCACAAATCCCACACGACATCACAGATATTGCTACTCCTTCTTCCGTTAAGGATCTTCTCTTCCATGATATTCTATATCTTTGGTAGATGCAATGAATTAATCGAAGCTATCAATACTACTTACTCAACCCTAATATACTCGAACGGTCCTTTATATCGTTCATAGGGACGTTAAGGAAGTATAGATAGTAATACTAACATTCATCTACGCTCATCTCGCACTCGCAGATGAGTGTTGTACCTAAATTCGTTCCGATCTAACATAACCTCCACTTTAATTTTCGCAAGTGCTAGATCCTGCTACTTCAGGTAAATTATCGTGAATGTAATTTTACATCAAACAAATTCCAGGAGTTTCTCCTACCTCAACATTCACCTTCTTTATGTCTATCAACCAAAATTCAATATTTCGTCATGAACACTTGTTGCTTCTCAACCACGAATCTAAAATCTAAGATAGCTTGAATATGGGTTGTTCAATGCATTGTAAGTAGATATAAAAAAAGGAATGTGACTTAGGAGATTAGGGCGGATTAACTAGGATATTGGTGATTAAAGAATGTAAAAAGTGTGAAAAATGGTCATGAATGGTCAAATGGTCATAATATACTAAATACTTAATATAAATTATAATGATTAAATACTATTAATATATAACTATTAATATATATTAATTATACATAACTTAAATTATATAAATATATATATATTACATTATAATAAATTAAATTCATTAGTATCATACAGCTTAATAACAATCAATAACTATGATATTAATACTATATTATATACTATAATATAAATATATATATCATATATTATATATATATATATACTTAATATCATAATATATAATATTATATATATTCAATTTATATATATTAATAATATAATTAAGCGATGTGAGTGATATAAACTTATACAATGACTATATTTAATTATATATAGTTAGTATATATATAGTATTCTTTACTTATCCTTAAATTCAGTGCATTAGTACGTCTCACTATCTAAGTAATATTATACTAGTATATTTGTCTTACAAACTATTACTATATATATATTATAGTCTAACTGTTTATTAAATGAATATTATTTTATATTATTAATTGTTACATTATTTAATTTTTTATTATCTATTTATATTATTATTACAAATTAATTATACATTTAATTATTATTATTAACGTTGGTATTATGGCGTTTTTAATAATTTGTTTCTGTAATTCTACTGCCAATTAAATTAACTTATCTAAATATTTAATATAGATGTATATTTAAATAATTATACTTCATACTAGTATTGGTATTTTCCTCTCTCACATATATAAAATATATAAAAATATATTAAAAATATATATTTAATACTATATTGTATATGTAATATTATTATATACTATATTATCATTAATATATATATATATATATATATATATATATAAATATATACATATATATATATATTAATATATATTATTAAAAATAATTATATATATATGGAAATACTAGATTAATTAAATTAAATATATATATATATATATATTAATAAATATATATATAATAATATATAATTTAATATATATATAATATATATATATTATTATATATATAATATAAATGTATATATATATATATATTTATATATAATTATCAATATATTAATTATATAAATTAAATACTATATATATTAATATAATATTAATATATATTATAATTATAGTATATATATATAAATACTATATTATATACTATATATTTATATTTACTCATATAATACAACGATATACTGAATATATATAAATACATAATATAATATATAACAATCACCACAGAACACGCGTGTTCTATAAATACTCGTGATTTAAATTAATATTTTTAAGCGTTATTTGAAAAGTATTAATATTAATTTAATTATTATATTCATATTTATTATATATTAATTAATTATATAATAAAATAATTTAAAAATTGTTATTCTGATTATTAATTAGATATATTTTTTACCTTTATTTATTTAATTATCTATATATAATATTATTAATTCTATAATAATAATATAAAATAAAATGATTAATTGTTATTTACCTCATTTTAGCTATGATACCATATATCTATTTATTTTTTATTTCTGGATCTATTCATGCTTCCTCTAATTGCCATGCAGGATTAGTATTATTATATTACTCTATTATGATAGTTATTATTATATTATTATTATTATTTAATGTATTATTTATTATTCATTATCATATTCATTATCTAGGTTATCTACTTTTATTTTTCATTATATTATTATATTGTATTATTACTTGAGTTATATAAAGTAATACAGTACTAGTCATTCATTCTTATTATTGTATATATTTCCTTTGGGCATTTACTCTCTTATATCTGAATTAACTATCTGATTATTTAGTGTATTATTCATGATAATTACTTCTTGCAGATATAACCAGTGTCATCTAGAAGTAGTTTTTTCTCTAACTATTGCATATCATAGTCCACTTATATTTACTATTTTTATTTCCTTATCTATTTAGGGAATATCTATTATTATGTAGTGTATTTTAATTATATCCTAATTATTATCTCATTTGTTGAGGCGCGAAATTATTCCAGCTGTGAAAATTCTTGGATTAATTAAATTTCAAGATGCCGCATGCATGTGTTTATAGTGTGATTAATTTTTATCTCATATATATAAATTATATATTGGAAATTATTATTTTCACTTATTAGTGGGAGTAATTTTATTCTCATAAAAATTATTCCATTAATTCATTAAATTATCCAGTACTCTAGATGTATCTACTTATTTAGATATAAATTTTCCTGGCGGTTATTTCCATATCTATTATATGAAATGTTTATTTCACTTAATTTATTATTTTTTAGGTAATAATTTGGCTTGATTAATTTGGTTTATTTCATGGAGGAAAATCTCCTGATGTATAAAATGTTATTTATTATGCTTGAGTGTGATCTGCTTATGTCACGTCTCTTATGATTCCGCCCATTATATTGCCGATCTCGGAATCTCATATATGTTGACTGTCATTTTATTAATCGTGCTCCTTATATTTTATAGTTCTTATTGTTCATCTCTAATTTATAGGTTTTGTATTTCACAGTATATTATTATCTATATATTCTGATTAACCTTTTATTCGCTGCTCTTTCTACTGCTGTACTCATTAATTTTATATTAATTTAGGTCGATTAGTATTTTTTCGCTCTCCTTATTTAGTGATCTCTTGAGATTCTTTTTACTTTTTATTCTTAGTTTTCATTAATTATTATTTACATTATTATTAATTGATTATTGATTATTATTATTATTATTACTTGATTGAATTTATTTAATTCATTATGTATTATTATCTATTATTATTTAGTAAAATGTGTATTATCATTATTAATACTTATTTAATTTAAGAATAATTAATTTCATTATGATATCAAAATAAAAGTACTTTTAAAAGACGTTTTATAAAACTATTCTTCATTAGTAATAATTATTTTATTTAGATTGTAAAGAGAAGATAGTCTGAAGCTCATTAATTTATATTTATAAATTATATCTAGCTTTATATAATGTTAGAATTAAAATAAAAATCTAATCCAATTATTTTTTTTTATTAACATTTATTGGAATAAAAATACTTCTCACTTCTATTATTATTATTAATTAGTAATTATTAACTAAATTATTCTATATCATTTCATTCTCTCTTTCTCACTCATTGCTTCCATGAATCTTTATTGATTGCTATATGTATTTCCATATGTTTTTCTCATTCCATTACTCAGTGATGTTTATCTTAAGCGTAATCTATTATATGTAGCGCTTGAAATGTTAATGTTGAAAAATATATTTTCAGTTTATTGTCATTCAATACAGTATTTATGTTCCAATTTATATTATTTTATTTGTGTTTAATGGTTCTTTTATTAAATGATATTATATCTTACTATTGATTAATTCATTATGTATTATTAATTTATATATATATCACATAATATTGTTAGTGGTATTGCTGAAGAAATAAAGGTTCTCGTAATGACTTTATACTCATTCGTTTATTTATATTAATTATTTATTTATTTTAGATTTAATTTAATTATATATTTAATTTATAATATTTAATAATTATATATTATATAATTATTTATATATTTTATCCTTCATTTAATGTGAATAGAATGATTTTCCTTTATTATATCTATATTATTATCTATAATTATTTACATATTATAACTATTATGATATTAATTATTTAATTTATTATATATAAAATATATATAGATTTATATATATTATTATTAATATATTATATATTTATTTAATATATATTATATATATGATCAAAATATTAATATATATATTAATTTAATTTATATAATATCTTATATTATTTTTAATTTATTATATGAATCTTATTCAATTTGCATTGTATTTTTATTATTATTCATAATAACAAATTCTATACATAATATACTAATTTAAATTTATCATATATATATATTAGGATATACAAATACCAAAATTACACTTAATTGAGTTAATTCTATTATTATAATTTTAAATTGCTAGTAATTGGCAAATGTATTTCAGTTTATTTTATCATTATTATTAATTTATTGATTATATATAATATTTTGCTGATTTATTTCTACTATGGTTCTCCATGAGAGTATTATTAATTTGATTACTCTCATTATTATTATGATTTCGAATAATTATAACATTATTATCTATTATTATTATTATTGATTGACTTGGACAGTCTAGATTGATGGGTATTGGATCTATCTAATTATTATTAATTATTCATATTCATTATTAGTTATTATTATTTATTATTATTATTATTATTATTTTTTAATTATATTATCCTATTATATTAATAATTATTATATATTATTATTATATAATCTATATATATATTATTAAGTTTATTATTTTAATTATTATGATTATTAGTTATTATTATTATTTATTATTCATTGGGGGATGTCATTATTCAATATTATTGTCATTAATCAATATAATATTATAACTTTACAGGTTAGAACGCTATATTTATTACAGACAATAATTTTAGTTAATATTCCTATATAAAAAAAGATATATTTTGTATTCTTTATTAATATGATATACATACTCACATTAAGCAAAGAGTAATATAACTAGATATATATATTTAAAATATTTATAATATTTTAATAATTTAAAATACTATATATATATACACTAACATTAAGACGATATAAATAAAAACCACAAATATCCCAATCCATATCTCAAACATTTATAGTTCTCTCCTATGTTACTCGGATTCCCAATTATCGTATTCTATCCTTATCCGTGAGTCAATTTAGATAATCGTCCTGAGTCTACTACTAATACATACTATCGAGTTCATCCCTATGCATATCTCAATCATCCCGTATTCTATCCTTATACTTTCTAACCTTCTTAACCTATCTATCTACTTCGTATCGTAGTGCGGATAGTCCAATCTATTTCGTATCGTGAATTCTATACACCCCCTCAAGATAATCAATATATACTATATAATACATATATAAGTACAGTGAACTATATGCATAAAATACTCACCACTAATATATCAGGTAATATACATGTGATAATATAATCTTACAATTAATAACCCTAATTAGAACAGTATTATATACCATAATAAATGAGTTATTCATTTAAATAACCAGATCTTATTATACTCACAAACATACTACGTTCTTTACTTAGGAGTAATTCATACAGTAATGGTGTCACACGATCTTAGATATATCACGCCTCTATTTTTTTTATTCCTACCATATATTCACCAAATAAAACTATATAATAGCTGAAACTCGGTTCAGGATCGATATGCATAACGTTTTTCCACTTCGAATCAGCCTTAAAAGTGACTATTACTATTCATATTTACCTATAGCTCATACCCAATCTACGTAGAAAATGTGATACTGAGACGCATCTCCTCTACTTATGTATTAGTAATAGCTATTGTAGACATTTATATCACGCTACCGCTGTTAAAGAACGTTAGTATCTTATTAGCACTGTTCGTGAGTACTGCTGATATATTTAGTGTAATAGGTATATCTTATCTATAATCTTACGTTCTTTATCAACTTAATATTATGGAGTGACTTATCTCTCTCCACAATGTACTTTCTTATCACTCTAATACCTTCTACAGCCGAATATTTAATTCTACCGTATTGCTATATCTTGAACTCCACTTATAGAGGCTCTTGTAGCTTATCTACATTACTGAGATTTAGATAGTGATTAATACCTGATAACTATTCCTATACTCTGATTTATACCACACAATGAGTAGTATATCATATTCTCTATCATATAATTATATGAGATCTTATTTCACTTAAACTAGTAAACCCTCTCTCTGCATAGCTCCTTACAATTGGAGTGTACTGTTCATATACTCTATAGTAACTCGCATCACGCTCACCGTCTTACGTCTAAGCCCTATCTTACTATGACTCTGGTATACCTATATTAATATTCTCTAAGTGAAAGAGGCGGTGTGAGTATAGTGAGGAGAGAAAAAAAAATCATTTCACGAGTGAACTCTATCAGTGGTCTATATCCTGCACTTATCAATATAGATAGGCAGCGGGTACATAATGTCTAATTTAGTCGACTCGGCGACATAATAGACAGCACCTATAGCTTCGGCTGTGCGCCTCTTTCTGTCTCGTTTAGGTCCTTGCGTACATCCTTACTTAATATTACCTAGATTACTTAAATCTGTAGATTGAGCCTCATATAGTGACACTATTAGCTGCCGCTTTTCGCTGTTCACCTCCTACTCGTGAATAATTTAGTTATTTTACCATTTATTCGTGATTACTAATGCTGCGCCAAAACTTCGTTCTTATATATTGAACGACGCTTATAGGGCGCTCAAATCTCGTCAGTGCCTTCTCGAGCTCGATTAGCTCTTCCCATATCCGCCTCTAGCTATTCTTCACTGCTAACCTCAAACTTAATTACTCCTCCTCTCTACTTTCCTTGATCCTTCTTTACTATCTATATCTACCTATCTCACTTACTACTTATCTACTTATAAGCTACTCAAACTCCGAAGCACTAACTCTACATAATTATAATATCAATCCTGAGTCTTCATAAGTAATCTTTACACCCGCACGGTATACTAATATACGTCATCTTGATTCAAGCTACTTCCTCATCCTACTACCGGTCATTTCTCAAGGGATAATTCTTTTACCATTCCAGGTCATTCACCTAACTCGGTAGTACTACTTTAATTAACGATCAACAATGAGATATTGTGATTTTACTCAGACTACTCTGACTCGTATCACTCTACACCGACTCGCATATATTCATGGTATAAATAAAATTCTCTAGCTCTATGATATACTTACAAATTCACTGAATAAGCTCCTACTTAAGTAATATTCAATTAGATAGTGCTAGAATTATATATATGTATTAATGATGAGCGATATTTCTGAAATTAGGCCTGAGCTCAGCGGCTATTTATGGTGAGTATAATTTATATATTAACGATATTTAATATCGTAGCACTTTTATGTACTTACATAGCTCATAAGGGGTGATATATAGTACCTATGGTGATATGATGTATACGGAAGTTACATAAGGTTATAAGTCTCAAAATACCGTTGCAAATATATTATAAATTTAGTATATTAAATTATATATTAATACGTTAAATATATGTTATGTAACCTGTCACTATTCTCTATTATTTTTGTATACTCAATATAATATATCTCTCACGAATTAGTTATTAAAGAATATCTGAACTGTATTTTATAAGCTATATTCAGACTACTTTGAACTTACTTTTCACTCACCGTATCATAACTTATCTTATGTCTAGAAAGTTTAGTCTTTAGCTTAGCCTATTACTTTCACATTTCTCAGACCACAAATCTACTATAGTTATCTAATGAACGCTATCGTTAATGATTAGATTCTTATCAGCATGTTGTTGAGAACCATAGGTATAATTATTATGCCTTGCATTGTATGAGCCTCAATAGCATGTTAATATGTTTGACTTTTTAAATATCCGTAGACACTGGGATTTTATCCAATTTATCAGTGTTAGCTTACTTAATGCTATGTTCAACGTGGGTGGTGACTACTCGTGAATTTCAAACCATATCTATGTGGTACGTTTTGAGTGTTATCTCACTTGGCGTGTGTAATTCTCAACGGCGAGCCGACCTCTCCCTTATTAATAATAATTTTTATTTAAAACTGTGAATTTTGATTCCCCACATACTCTGTTACTTTCAATTAGGTGACTAATACTGTGCTCATTACTCATATTATAACTTAGAGCTCTCTTTACAAATTAAGAGCCCTACCTAACTAAATATAACCTCGGCATAATAATGTGTATAAATTAAGCAGATATATAAACAATACATTATATACTTAATATATAATTAGTAATATTATAGAGTCGATTCAATATATATATATATATTATATATATAACAGGCGTATTCATATAATATATAATAAAATATATGTGTCGTAATAAGAAAAAGTAAATATGGCGCATAGTAATATAATGTAAAATTGAGAGTACTAATATTAGAGGCATGTCTATATATTAATAATATATAATATATAAATATTATAGTAAATGATAATCATATAAATGTTGGTAGTTATAAGTAGTATTTTTATATTTCTCAGAATTTTGCAAAAATGATGAGTGCGTATATATGTATATAGTGAGTGTCATCATTTAAATATATCGTTTAACAATTTTAATTAATTTGCATCGTATTATATGAGTATTTTTGGATCTTAACCGACTCGTCATCCACAGGTTTACTCCCCTGCAGTTGCTAAAGGGGCACGTTATCAACGTTATAATCCTATATAGCTGCGCCGGCCATCGAATATAATGGCATCCTCTGCTCGATTGTTCTAGTAGGAGTCATTCGGATGAAGTCTGGATTCAAGGAGTTTATCACAGATTGAGCTATAGAATATAGCGGGTGATCGGGCGAGTCGGAAACTAATTCTGCATGTGTCTGTAGAGTTAAGCCCTACGAGGTGGTAAGTTGGAGGCTATAAATGTAATCCTTAGAGCTCTCAGGAGTTATGCAGACGGGTGATGAGGCAAGTGAGATGACGATGACCGTGCGGGTTGGAAGTCTGAGCCTAGTTCGTATTATAGGTGTGTTGGTTGATAGTGAAGAAGTAGAGGATAGGATTAAGTTGATAAGAGGGATCAAAGGAAAGGGAGAGGGAGGAGTAGAGGAGTGAGAGGTAGATAGGAGGAGGTAGAAGATGCAGTATACTATAGTAATGGAGGAGAGATAGGAACGTTAAAAGAACGATAGTATTGAAAGGAGTTAGAGATATTATATGTGAAAATGCGAAAGGTAAAGCGTTATAGTAGGTCTCGAGTAATCAGGAAGTAGGATATCACCTCGAAGACCAAGCAGGTTATAAGGCGGTATCTCGATTGAAACGACTTCTGTACATGTGGGATCGCATATGTGATATCGGTAGTAAGAATTTCTACTACTTTCTATAGGTATATTCAACTGTGATAAATGGTCCGTTACTGTACTTAGGTTTGTAGAATGGAAGTACGTGATTGCTCAGGTGGGAAGTCATGTCGAACAAAGACTGAGTGCAGGAAGAATAATGGTACCTTATAGGGATTCATAGGAATGCACCTTGTTTTAGTCGACGATGACATAAGTGCAGTCGGTCCCCTCAGATGAAGCCACATGACTCAGCCTCAAGCGTGGTAAGAATAAGCAAGCGTGTGTCGGCTGTAGAAGGAGGAGTAAGACTGTTTGAGATAGAAAGTCACCGGGAAGGACGAAGAGGAGTAACCATACACTAATATCTAGCAGTATAATCACGAACGTTGCGATTACCTCTTTATACAGCGGGAGCGAATGCCATAATAAATAAAGGGCTATAAAAACGGAAGTCCTATTAAGAAAAGGCAAAGAACGGTCCAATTTCGGATTGGGCCTGAGCTAGAAAAGATGAAGCCTTTAGCTGACGGTAGAAACGTTCAACAATGCCGTTCAATTAATGCTCAGTATTTACGCTTATTTGAAGGATATAATAAAAATAATTCAGTTTTATTATAGTGATATATTCTTAGATATAATACTACAAGGAAGATTCATCAATATTACTCTCCATATGAAAGGATTCAAAAAGACGTATATCTACCCTGGTTATCACGTATTATGTGACATGAAAAGCGGCACACCAAAAGCGCGGGAATCTCAAATGAGCCAAGAAAGCTTATTCTTAATGGATTCCGCTAGTTGGCGATCAGATAGTAGAGAGGGGATTAGCCTTTACGGTCCATCTGTAGTGAATACTCCGGATTACTATGCATAATACGTAAGAATAATGATTATAATATTATCTTACCGCGGTGTTATAATATAATATAATATATAAAGGGAGGGCGAGGTAAAGGTCCAACGATGTCGATGTATGTGAATACACGTTTCAAAGCTGATCTATAACCTAGAGGATATATAGGTGATAAAGGAAAAGTGCTCTAAGCTAGTATTGACTTTGGTTATGTGACGGTGGATATCACTTATAATATATATATAGAACGCTCTAGGCAGGGTAAGAAGGACTCAAAGTGCGTACATACCAAAGTCGATGACGTCGCCCGTTCACGATCGGGCATCCCGCAGTCGGGCAGCGACCCAGTTCGTGAAGGCCTCAATTGCAGTTATTATATTGGCTAAGGGAAAAGCGTATAGTTGAATAGATATGTGAAGGAAGTAACATAGCTACTTACTCTGAGAACTCTCGAATGTCAAGGTTACTCATAAAAAGGTATAAACGGATGGAGATATGAATCCTACTAGATGTAGAGTACTCAATCGCACTATGAATTTACTTCTATTCATATCCCATAGGCGAGTAGGTAAGCCACTCCAGTCTATGATTGAGAATGGATCTTATATTATATTGTGGGAAGTGCTAGTATAGTTATCCTCTATAAGTTAGAGTACTTAGGCACGTTTGCCATAGCGTCGGTAGTCTGAATGTTGGTTATAGTATAAGGCTATTGTAAATCACGCTCAGATACAATGCGGTGAGTAGAGAGTAAGCGTCTAAGCTCAGATTGAAGTTGGTTCAGACGACCTGAATATTAGTTACTGACATTACAGTAGTAACTTTGTAGAGACATATTACTCATAAGGTGCTAACGAGTCTTCTCGAATGGAGAGTGTCCTGATTCGTATTCTTGTGAAGACCATTAGCGAAGGTATATGTAGGTTTAGTTGATCAGTAGTTATAGCTTTGAGTAATAACTCACGACCTTCCTAATATTACAGATATAGTGATAGTCGATATAGCCGATACGAACGGGTGACTCACGAGATCTACATCGATCGCGGGGCTCGAATAGCTCGATGACGCAAAAAGCACTGTAGCGTATACATATTATATCTAAGTAGAATAGTGCTAACTATATACCTGCGAGAGATAAATATAGACAGTGAGAAGGATGACCACACTTCCGAGTTACAAGGTGCTGCTGATGTATATATAAACACCTCCGACAGTATAAAGTCAAAATTCGGATACTATGAGCATCTATCATACTGTGAGAACTCTGGTCGGAGTACTGAGTCTCACTCGAGGGTGGGACCATTACAAGAGTAATATATAGTTATATAGGCTCAATATATGAGAGCGTAAGTGCTTCTTTTGAGAATAGTCACTTTCCAAAAGGCAAGCCCGTTAGCTTTCAATCAGCACCTAGTCCACTATTATGATTAAGTAAACTGCACATCTTATACGGTGCTTTGTGGGCGGTAGTATGAGAGCTAGGTGAAGTGATATATATGAGGTCGTAAAGAATAATTACAGCTATACTTCTATCTTTAGAGTGAAAATCGATTAGTATTAGAAGTTATTATTTATTTAAATAGTACATGCCGATATACTAACTATATATATGATGTATATATATATATTATATATATATTTATATATATATATTATATATACTAGGTATCTAGACGAAGTACTGTTTCTTAGAGAACATGAGTATACCTATAATAGGGAAGGTATATATATACTATATAGTATAATATATATATATATATATATATATATATATAAATATTTATATATTATACTATATATAATATATATAGCATATATAATATATATATAGTAGTATATATATATGTGAATAATGGCCATCCACGCTCAGCTCTGGTCATAAAGAAGCGACAAATTTAGCCATCCGCTGAAATCTCATGTGATGTCATAGAAAATGAGTAATGAAGAAGGGACACCTCAAAAAACATCACACTATTGCCTTTGTATGATTGAGACGAATGCCACATTCGTCCAACCTGGCATAAAACCTGGCAAAAACGGCACGTAGATGTTGCTTATGCTCGGCAACAGAGAGAAGAGGAAGCTATTGAGTGAAGGTATTCTTAATCCAAGTAATTAAGCAAAGGCGAAGGGAGATCACTCTAAGAACGTTCATCGTAATTGAAAGTGCTATTTGGAAATGTCTGATTGACTTGCGCCCTTATCATCAACTATTATTGTATATGTATCTTCAGAATATGGCCACATTTATGTGTATTTATTTTCTGTGTATAAATTAGTTTTGTTGGTCTTTCAGAGAGAGTTTTATATCTCTTCGTGTGTGATGTACCTTCATATGATGCGACTGGGAATCTGGATTAATATGGTAAGCCTCATGATTTAAGATCCTTACAATTTACTAAAAATTGTAGTCAATATCTTACCGGCTCATCAATGTAATTAGAAGTGAAAGACTTGGATGTGCGGAACCCGATATGGATTAGCTGAGTCTAGGTATTGTGCAACGCGTTTCAGAGCCCTAAAATCTCCCACAGGCCTCCAATCAAAAGCACCTTTAGGGACCATGTGGAGGGGGAGAGGACCATGAACTTTTGGAAAGGGTAGCGGACGTAATACTACAAGTTTATTATATATAATATATATATATATATACTTATATATAATACGGAGCATATTGTTAGCTCAAACTATCTACGCCTTTAGGCTTGCTCTATGAGTATTGTTAGTACTTCTTAGTGAGGCAGACGCCGTGAGTGCAAAATCAAGCGAATAATGTGTTAGTGTGTGAGTGAGGTATAGTATAGTAGTTTAGAGACATATATATATACTGAGCTCTCAGTAGTCATCTATATGATGGCGCCTCAATCAAGAAATTAGCTATTATATATATTGAACAGGAGGAAGATAAGAAGAACAGGTTTCAACAGCGCTCGGAGTGAGAAATATAATCCTTCTGCTAGAGTAATGTGTTGAGAAGAATAGGGTAGATATATATATCAATGAGTTACTCAGAAGAAGGAGTCAAACTCACTCCAGGCCCAAGAGGTAGATTGGGCCCTTTTTTTAATAATAAATAAGGGGGTCATAGAAAGATAATATAACTTACTAACTATGGATAACCTATGCCAGAAGACAGATGGACGTATATCACATAACCGTTACAACGCAAATCTTACCTGTTTCTAGTTAGATCGACCATAAGTGGATCGAAATCAATGTGATACTAGGTGAAATAATCAGCTCTCACCATATAAAATGGTAGTTGGGTCACGATCAGCAATCACACGTATAATACCCTTAGGTGAGGAATTAATTATATTATGAACGGCGATATAGATATAGAGATGAAGGTTCTATTAGGTGCACCAAACGCCTCTATACCCATATAGATCAGGGAATTATAGGTAACTACATTTATGCAGCGTAAAGAGCATCCGATTATAAACTATACTCGAATCATGGAATGAAGGGTGACTAAGACCGGGTAACTTTTATATTAGTAATACTCATGAGTTAGTATCTCTATACTGAGGCAATTAAAGAATCAGAACGCTCTGTGGTTAAGAATCAATGATATTATACAAGAAACAGCGTTGTGTAGAAACTCCTGTTCAGTAAATAAGGCCGCAGTTAGACCTAATTCATCTTGATAGTGGCGTAACAATAGCATAATGGCGTGACGAGAGATAGTGAACAAACGTGAGACGATACGGTTAGGCCATGACTGGATCCTAACAAACCCGGCCTTATTTAGATTGTACTTGAGAGAGGAACAGAGGTGTTCCCGACAAGTGCAGGGTCGGGGAGCACTTCAGATTCGCCTTTCAGAGCCATACCTGCATGGTTGCTAAAACCATAAATATCTCATGTTATAGGATATATGTCAGATAGTAGGCTCTAGAAGTGGCTAGAAGACGGTCAGTAAGTGAAGTGTGAGTGCGGGAAGGTAAATCCTATATTGGTAGGACCGTTAGTACATAGCGGGATGAATGTCCTTAGCCACCGCCTATTGAACTAATCAGCCTAATGCCTTTGTTCCATGAAGATAGTAAGACGAGGCTACTCAAATAGTCTATTACGAAAACGGAGTAGGCAACATGGGATCGTATTAAGCAGGCGTGTTAAATTAAGAGCTAAGGGATACGAGGCTATGAAGATGGGGTTACGTATACCGTAGTATATAAGAAGAAAGATGCATAGCGGTGAAATTGAAGCGACAATCAGAGACTGCAGAGGTATGATGAGGTGGGAGGAGAATCTGTCCCAACCATGACGAGAGCAGTAGTAGAAGAAAGTAAGAGTAAAAGAAATTGTTGAAGAGAGGAAGAAGAGGAAAAGAAAAAGGAAAAAGAGGATGAACTTACAACTGTTCCTTACGAAAGCTAAGCTGGTAATGTAAATAATATTATAGTGTTTAAAAAGATTATAGGCAGTGTGAGCTCAAAATAAATTAATGTAATAAATTAAATCATTCTTGTCTCCGGTTTATTGAAAATAAGATTACTGTTTCTATATTAGGTTTTGAAAAATATTCTGCTTTCGGCTTGTAAAACTCATTTCTGTTTATATTCGGCTAAATGAACTAATCTATGTTTTCACGGCTACTTGAAAAGTATTCTGTTTCTGTCTTCATTAAAAATAATTTTCTTGTTATTTCGGTCTATACTGAAAACTAATAATCTGTTTCGGTGTGTATAAACTGCATTAATAGTGTAGTATAAGAGTAACATAAAATATGTATAAATAATTAAAATATAATAATTATTCAACAATAACATAAAAAAAATTACATATAGAATAAAGAAAAAATTAATACGGTTAAAAAAATAGTTATATAAATAAATAAATAATAATTAAATATATTAATAAATTAATATAATAATAATAAAATAATTAATAATAATAATAATAATTAATTAAATGAAATTTAATTAATAATAATATAATTAATATAATTATAATAAATTTTATTAAGCTCTATTGTCTCCATTTAACTAAGTAAGATAAATACTAGTAAGGATTAGTCTGTTGGACTGACCTGATATATTAGGTTCCAACAGACTCGTAAAAAGCTGAATTCTGTAAGGCTTGGTAGTAGTTTAGTGAGGGTCTACTTACTAATAACATAGGTAGGCTCTTTGCTCATACAATCCTGAGGTTGAGATATCACACACTGAAGTTCTGATTGGTTAAGAATACTTTCAGAAACTTCTTGCAGAAGGTTTCATAAATAAGAGAGTAAGTTATGTGAAGCAATATTTATTAATTTAGCTATATATATATATTTGTTATATCAAGCTGATGCCTGAAACCCTAAGTGTCCTCAACGTTTATAAAGATCAATAAACTGTGGCTTTATATTAGTCCTATATTACGATAATTAGGTTTAATATAAGACGTGAATAATAATGTTAGGCGCTAATGAACAGCGTTTTATAGTCGTAAAAGAATAATGATAATGGCTATAGCTATTATACAATTGAATAAATGCTTAGAGAGCATATTAGTCACAAGTAGTATCAATAAACTATTTTATGAGTAATGTAGTATTTTAATTCGATATTTGCTACGTAGAAAATGATGATAGTGGCAGTGAGTTCAATATTAACGTTTTACAATTTATATTTGTCCAACGTGATTTTGGAACTATATAAGCCTTGAGACTTTATACTATACGTCACTCCAACAAATATATATATCCTATATAATTATATATATTAACTATTAATTATATAATATAAATTAATATATAATATATATAATAATATAATATATTAATTATTAATATATAATATATATAATATATATATATTAATAATATTATATAATAATACTTATTATTATTAATATAATATTATATTAATTTATTTAATTTTAATATATATATTATAATATACTATATTATAAAATTATATATATATATTAATATATATATATATATAATAATATATATATATATATATATATAATTAATATTATTATATATTAAATATATATTATATATAATAATATATATAATATATATATATATATATTATAATATATATATTAATATATATATATATATAATTAATAATAATATATATATATTATAATATATATAATATATATATAATATATTAAGTATTAATAATCATATAATATTAATATATTATATTAATTACATATATATATATATTAATATTAATTATATATATTATATATATATATTATAATATATACTTAATATATATTAATATTATTAATATATATATATTAAATATTAATATTATTATATATATATATATATTAACTATATATAATTATATATATTATATATAGATTATTATACTTATATATTAATTAATTATATATATATTATATATCCATATTAATATATATATAAATAATATATATTATATATTAAAATATTTAAATATTATTATAATATATACATAACATTAATAAATATATATTAATATATAATATATATATATACATATATATATATATATTTAATTAATATATATTAATAATAATACTGATAAAATATTAACAGATAATATATTATAATATATTATTAATATTATTGTTATATATATTATTATAATAATTATTAATAAAGTAATATAATATTATATATACTTAATTATAAATATATATATAATAATTATTAATTATTATATATTATATATATATATATTAATTATTATATATATATATATATATATATATATATATATTAATTAGTAATAAATATTAATAGATATAATTAATAAAATAATAAAATATTAACAGATAATATATTATTAATAAAATAATATAATATTAACATATATATATTTAATATATATTATTATTAACAGAGGTAGGGGACATCGATTCTATATGATTACTCTTCATAGTTACTCGTTATATAACGGTAACTAGATTTTTTACTCAGTTAACGGTATATAAATGATATGAGACGGATTTCGTTACTTTATTTTACTTTTCAATTAGTAAACGCCTCCGAATTAAGTTCCTCAGCTCTATTATATTTAGTTCAACTCAGTTACTTTAGTCCGTTTTAACATTATTGTGTATTAACTCGACCTTTTATCTTTGATATTGTTGTAATTAGAAGTACCATATATATAATTTTGACCATACCCCGATTACAATAGCATAAAAATCTATTTATTTAATTTAAATAAAATATATATATAATAATTATTATTAATATATATATATATATAATAATATATTATTAAGTAATAATATATATATAATATATATATATATTATATATATATATATATATATATATATAATATATATAATTATTAATTAATATATATATATATATATATAATTAATATATATATATAGCTATACTATTTAGATATATTAATATATTATATATATATATATATATTTAATAATTATATATATATATATCTATATTTATTATTAATATCGATATAAAAGATAATTTTGCTCAATTAAGTAATAATGATAATAGTAGCAGATGGTGCTTTCGCTATATATAATTAGAAAGAATATATGTAAACTAGGTAAGTTGTTTAGGTGGTATGAATACTAATTATATATTCTCGAATAAATAATGCATATACATTGGCTATAAGTTATTAAATGTAAGATTATATATAGTATAGTATTAGATAGTGATATGTGTTATGTGTAGTGTTGTATGGTGATTTGAGCTAAGGAATAGATTTATTGGTACATTATAGAATAGGTTCAATTTAAGATAAGGAGGAATGAGTAATATGTAGAGCGTAAATAAAAGTTTGAAGAATGATATAAAATTTGCTAGGTATATTAATGAATTGAAATATAATATACCTCGGATGATATGAATTAATGAATCAATAGAGCGTGAGAGGTGAGATGGTTGATATAATTATATAATTGGATTTGGATAAGTGGTATATATATATACATTATATTTGTATAACCTCAATAAATGTTTAATGGATAGCATTAGTTCCGACGGGATTGGTGAGAGAGTATAGTAGAGAGCAGTAATTAAGTTAACTCCTTTATATAATAAACTTAAAATGATGATAATAAGGATAATGATAGTTAGGAACTATTAGGGAAATTAGTTTATTAGTATATGTAGTAGTGGAAAGATATTATACTTATATTTGGTATCTGAATAAAGAATAGCGTAATTTCGAGTGAATAATTGAAGTACATGATATTGTGAAGATAACAAGGTGGCTTTAGAAGTTTTAGAGGATGTTTGTGTAAAATAAATATTATTTACATTGAATAATAAATAAATAATTGATATAAGGTGAAAATATATAATGATAGGTAGAGAGAATGAATAAATTTGTATTTTAGTTTTTTTTTTTTTATTTTTTTGTATTGCAAACAGGTGTATACTAGTATAGATTAATGTAATATATTACGGATAATGACTATCTATGTAGCATGGTGTATATGGATAATTATGGTGTTTAGAGGTTAGGTAAGCTATTCTGAATTGTGAATACAAAGTATATATGTGACGGTTAGTTATTTAAAGTGACGTGTGTAAGTAAATTATTAATGTGAGAGTTGATAAGTGAATTGTTTTAATTAATTAATTAGCAGGAGGTAGAGGCAGTGAATGGTGCTATGTTCATCTTGGTTTTTACAATTTAGTAATACTGTGATGGATATAGTTGGTATATAT
>JABUQX010064237.1:17500-32534 GCA_015478945.1 Trachelipus rathkii | reverse complement strand
TTTAAGGTGCGTACAGATCAGAAGAAGAAAAGCAGTTAGAAAAAGAATATTACCAAAGAGTTGAAAGAAGGCCCAAGCCTTACCCCCCCCTCTGTTCCATTAATTAGTAAGTACTCGATCGGCAGTCAGAAAATCCAGCCCTATAGACTTCACGGGCTGCGACGTACCTCACTATCGGTAAACGTCATGTAAGGGTTCATCCCTTGACCCAGGTGGTGGGGGTTTCCACAACCATACGCCTACAACCTTGCCATGTCTCTCTTTTGTATGCAACCTTTATCATCGGCTGTCTGCCAAACTCACATTTCTCTCTCAGACATCGTATTTACTGCACTACATACGTTTTCATCTCCACACCCAGTCGGTTTTCAACACACTCGACCATGACCAAACACTATACATGCGCTATCATTCATCCTTTCCACATGACCAACGTATCTTAACATACTTTATTATTTATTATCTCATTTACCCTTTCTTACACCACACGACCTCTCTAATATGTTCAGTCCTCATTTTTCAATTCTTCTCACACCTGCAATGCCCCTAAGATTTGTCCTCAATTGAACACATCTTGAACTTTAGATCAGTATACTTCTTATTCAGACAATTAGTGCTCACTCTATACAATAACACAAGGGTAACAATTACCCTCATGTAAGCACAAATCGGTATCTTTAGACTTAGTCCATTTACATTCACAATGGATTTAATTGCACAAGCCAGCTTCCTTCTACCATTCACAACTTTCCCCTACTAAACTCTGCCTCGTACGTGCCACTTTCATTCCACACTATACCCCTAAATATTTAAACTCTGCAACATGTTCGAGCTGCTCACCATCTAACATAACTTCAACACTGGGAACTGTCCTCACTCACAACCACTAAGTTTACTTTCAACGTTTACTTTCAAACCGCCTCCTTTTACACACCCTGCCAAATCTCGGTTACCAATCCTTGTTCAACTCTTCAGATATCCGCCACACAAAAACCAAATCATCCGCACATTATAGGTAGGGCACCCTCCACTCATCTCCATACATATCTAACACCATTTCCTGTCAAGCCCACCTTTAATTCTTTCAATAACCCCATCCATATTACAAATTAAATAACCAGATGTTGACATAACACAACCTGCCTCACTCACGCTATTAAAAACAAAGAAATACTTTGACACCATTTATTCTTGACACACGCCCTCACTATCGGTTACATATTTTGAATTCCATTTCAGAGCTATGCACCAACACTAAGTATCATCACTAACACGCTGCCCATAGACCTTCGACCTATTAGCCCTATCACTACCCCTGTTGCAAATCCTAAAACCTAAATACAATGATTTTGTTATAAATGACAAATTTTCTCTATCATGTTTTGCTTCAATGTAAGGATTTTGATCCACACATTCCTCTAATATACTAAACGCGACCTTCCTTCTTCAGCCCTCAGTTCCTTCAGTCACTCGCGCAACTCTTTCGGACCAAAGACACCAGCTATATCTTCCCTACACACGACTCAATAAACTAAATACGCCTTATTTCTACATTTCCCTTTATCTCCCTTACCCTGCTATATAAAGGTACTATTACTTGCTCCTCCTCCCATCTCGAAACTATACCCTTCCATAAACGCTTTATTATACAACTACCAAATCCAATCAATTCACCATCTCGCCTCGTTCAGACCGTATAAGATTCCATAATTCCAAACGCCACACAAGATAATAATAAATGCTCCGCGCCAATCAGCCCGACACCATTGAATCGCCCTCGCACGAAGCCAACACTCTCTATTAAAGAACATAACCAGATCTCGTCCGAAAAGCAAATTTCTCCCAACCATCTACCCATCTTCTCCCTTTGCTAATAACTCATCCCAAATACCTATTCCTTTTTGCACAATTAAACCCACACACAGTCATTATCACTCTCTTCAATTACTGCAATATGTATTACAGATTTTCCAAAAGTCGTTCTTTTCCACACTCCCTCACATACCCATTTCATCAGTTACAAAAACACATCCCTATTCATTAATTCTAGCAGGTTCCCCTTTATTCTAATTCTTAACTTAGGCGGCTACTTCCAGAAGAGCTTCCTATTTCCCTTGTATGTCCCCATTCGTCCTCCTTCCACTGTTACATTTTACACCTCTTCTTTTCTCTTTACGTATGCCATCTTTTAGCATTCCTTTTTTCCTCCTTATATAATTCCAAGCATCTTCTTTTGAAAAACTTCATCATTTGCTTTTTAGTAAATTCAACCACGCTTTTTTGTTTACTTTTAACCGCTTATTGCATCAACCTCTTCATTCCACCCACTGCACTGTTATCATTCTTTACTTCCCTACTTCAGCACATTCACATATTTCTTTTGCCTTGCTAACAATTGCTTCCTTCATTTGCTTCCAGAATTTATTCAGTTTCAACTTGGTTCACATTCAACTGATTTTACTTTGATTGCTTTGCGCTTATTAACTCATTAGCCTATTACCTTGTCTTACTAAACTTCTCCTCTTAATCTACCCACTTCCTTCCGTATCACCTTCCTCTCCATCCAAGTCCACACTAACTTAATTTTAATAATTCGTTCAGTGATCTCGGATAATCCCATTCCTTAAACCCTCACTAGATTATAACATCACAACACATACTTCAACATTCTCCTTCTTCACCAACACCAAAAATCCATTAATACTTTTTCACTTCGATACCATTCCTACCTACACCAACTCTAGTTATAGCTTATGGATACCTTGTGTTTAAGAACAGTAGTTTACTTACACCACAGTACCTCTGCCCTCACAGAAATCAAGTTCACTTCCCTACCATTCTCAATTTCTCCTGACACCCCAAAACACCTGGTTATACCTTCCCATTTTTTGATAACTATACATATATACAAATATGTAACTTATAGATTTATGTAGAATAACTATATATACTATATATATATATATATATAATATATATATATTAATATATATTATATATAGATATAGTATGTATATATATATATATTACTTATTATAATAGATATATATTATATATATATACACTGTATATATTAAATCTTATTAATAGTTCAATATTTAGGGCTAGAAGGGGTATTGGGTGAACTACTGGTTAATTTAAACATCTTTTATATACCATAAAAAGAGGTAATTATTATCATTGCTAAAAAACCTGTTTGTTAATAAAACGTTTAAAAAAAAACAAAAACTGAAAAAAAAAAATTTTTTCTTCACAACCTAATATATATATTATATATATATATATATATACGTTATATATATATATATATTTATATATATATGATATAATATATTATATATATCATATATAGTATATTATATAAATATATATATATATATATTATTATAATTAGTTTATATAATTTTAAATAATTATATTATAGTATATAATTATATTTATAGTAGTATATTTATATTTATAATATGTAATATATAATATATGATATACTATATAGTATGATATATATATATGAGTTAACGTTTGGCTCAAGCATGGGCGTTAAGGCGAGCCTTTTATAGCTCACTTAAGAACGTGATTCCCTCTCAGTACTGGGTATCGATCTAGTTCGGCAAGTGATGGACACAAAAAATTTTTGTTGGTAGGCGGATTTTCTGCAATATTTAACATTGCAGTTTACGGGGCAATGAGTGTTTACCACTATCTCGACTACACACCATCACACATAGCCACACAATACACAGAACGTCCTTTCACAAAACCATCACTCTTCTATGCTTCTCAGCGATTGGAAAAGCCGCATACTAGGATTGCGACCCACGCCTTACGAACAGGATGGCACAAATACAGCAACTGTCTGACTACGTCGGCTAGAAAGCAGGGCCTTGCCCTTCGGGGCCTAATTTCCTGCACCTTCCACTTGGTCAGAACCCAATACAAATACTTTCCTGACCAATTACTCAGGATTAAGACAGGACCATAACAATCGTACGATCGGAATACCTCAAAGTAAGCACATACAAACACCCCCATCTAAAGCAAACCAAAAGTTATCACATCTATATCAACAGATACCTACAACCTATAAATATATATGTATTATTAATATATTGTATATCATATATATATATAGGTTATACGCAATATATAATATATAATATATTATATATAATAGTATATATATATATTACTATATATATATATAATATATATATAGATAATATATATCATATAATATTATATATATATTAATAGCTATATAATGGCATCGTTATATTTTGAAACTTTGTTCACTCAGGTTCTATGAATATATCTTGGGAACTTTGTTTCAATCATAATGTATTTTGAATACATCTTGGGAACTTTGTTTCACACCACATGTTCTCTGAATATATCATTGGGAACTTTCGTTACAGACAACATGTTTACTGAAACTATATCTTAGGACAATTGCTTGTTTAATTAACATGTTCTCTGAATGATATCTTGGGAACTTTGTAATTTACTCAACATGTTCTACTGCCAACGCACATATATCTCAAACTGATATACCAACCATCTTCCCTGTGTATTCGATGAATCACAATGCTACAATATATTAGTTTGACCATGATAAAAAAAGAAAATTAAACCTGAACTTAAAAGTTTCTTTGATTAATAAGATATACATTCATGCTTGTAACTTATATATAAAAAAAAAAAAAAAAAAAAAAAAAAAAAAAAAAAAAAAAAAAAAAAAAAAAAAAAAAAAAAAAACTCGGTAGGGGGGAATTTCCTGATTATATTTTATGGATTTATTCCTTAATTCCATCCACAGCTAAATAAATTTGGTAATATGAAACTTCTATTCTGCACAAAAAAAAAAAAAAAAAAAAAAAAAAAAAAAAAGTAACTCATTGATAACTAAAATGGATTCCATACTAAACGGCTCTTTTAAGCGTGAACCACATTCCTGTATGTTCCTTCAAATAGCTGCCAGCAGGCATCCAGTGCCATGTTTGTCAATAGCACCTGAAAATAGAACAGTATAATATAATCAAACACACTCCTCACAAAGTATCTATCAGAAATAGATGTTCTTTGCATATATACTATATATATATAATATATATATATATATTATTATATATATATATATATATATATATATATATTATAGCTATAACTATGACTTAAATATATATAATGATATATATATATATATATACATATTCATAGTATTATATAGATCTTTTCTTTCTATCTATATATACTATATGTATTATATAATATATATAATATCAGATATTATATTATATTATATATACTAATATATTATATATTATAGAAAAAAAGATATGGGAGCACTATCCCATGCTATTAGCATAAAAAAAAATGCATACCAAGATTTTTAGTTTATAATGCTATGCAGTAAGATTTTTCTCTCTGGTGTTATCTGGCATCTTGTCTGAGTGGTAGACTTCACTGTTGCAGCAGCTGACCTCGTCAGTGTCCTGCAAGATATAATTAAGTTAAGTAGTTTTAGTTGCTCTGGATTCTTTGCCTGGGATTATGTGCTGCTTTGCTGAGGTCAATTGTTTTTATCCAAAGTGTTAATAATATGGGTGGTTCTTTCCTCTCGAAGGGGAAAAAAAGGCACCTATCTTGGCCTGGAGCCAGGAGAATGTATCCATAAAGGAAATTTGTGTTTATTCTGGTTGTAGTAAAAGTACTGTAATGCTCCTACTCACTGGAGCTCATGGGCTCCCACCAAACAATGTTCTGTCCTACAAACCTATCCCTGGTAGGCTACTGAAAACTTCTAAGACAATAGACAACTTAATACAAAGGGAATTGACCAAGAATTCTCATTTGACAGCCTCATGTATGAAAAAATAGATGAAACATCATATGGTAAGAGTTCACAAACTGCAGCAAGCAAGAGCCTTAAGGCACTTTTGCTATGACCGAATGAACACAAATTTCCTATATGGAGACATTCTACTGCCTATAGACCAAGATATTAGCCTTTCTTCCTACTAGAAGGAAGAACCAACCATATTAATTAAAACTTTAGTAAAAAAGATAGAAGAAAAAGAAAAAAAAGTCTTTCAAGAAAGCAACATGTAATCATGGGTAATAGAAGCCAGAGCAATAAAACAACTTCCCTTAATTATGTCCAGCGGAGCATTGACGATCTAAGCTGCTGCAAGCAGGGTTGCCAGATGCAGTATCTTTAACCACAGATTAGGTAAAATCTTGCCAAAATTATCCCAACATTATAGTATATCACTACTGCTACAATAAGAAGTTAAGGCTGTTACAATAAGATGTTGAAATTAAAAAAAATAGTCATAAATAAATAACTTATCTACATTTATTTAAATAAAAAGGTTCTGAGACAATCTCATCAAACTCCTCAGCTTCCATTTATCTTTCAATTGCTCTGCTGCTTCCTGGTTCCCCCTTCTATATTTTGAGTTTGGCTATAACTTCGGAAATACATCTTGCTTGTAAAAAGACAACATGTTTCCTGTGACATTAAAGATTTTACAACATTTATTATTTAATGCTAAATGAGATTTGGGTCATAAAATGGAATCTAATGTGGGGATGTTTAATTTGTTTCTCTGTTTACTTTTCGCATTTGTAATAAACAAGAACATACATTCTACAAATGCATTACTAAACTAATGGGGATGGAGAACAGGTTAAGCATACATTGAGAATGTCTGCAAAATACTTCTCTCCAACTGAACTTTGAAACTTTCCTACCTCTTCCCAAAACTCTATTGGATCAGATGGTATTTCGCCCAAATTGAATTCTTCTTTCCAATTAAAAAAAAGGTATTTTTTCATATTGACTTTCTATTTTGTCTATACCTTCGTTCTGTATAAAATCATGAAAAGATCTGGGTAAATCTTTTTAATCTGGTCTCATGTGACATAATACACTATTAGGTTTAAACAAGCGAAGACTCCTCACTATATTATTGTTATCCATTAAGCGACTCTCTAATTGATCACTTGCCTCAATAACAAAATGTAGGCACCTTTCTTTAATAATTTTTTTTCTCCTCTGCTGGTAACTTAGTCTTTGAGATCCAACTCAAATTTGGCACCTAGAAATTTTGAACTAATCTTTTGTTTGAGAGATTGATGAAGTATATCAAGGTCTTTAAATAGCTGGCATACATCAGCATATGTGGCTTGAAAGGCAGCATTTATACGTTCAAAATCTTGAATTATAGGTAGCATAAATGTAAGGTACAAGAAATTTGTTTCATCACTCAACATACTTCTAAAAATATAAGCATGTTAGTTAAGTTCTTTTTCTTTAAAGATGTTTAAATATAATTTCAACTCTTCCCATTTAACTACATCGAACAACAGTATAAATATTTCTACTCTGATCGAACAAATAAAGTAATGAACCGGACGGACTAATAATCATGCGACAAACGCGATTTGAGTGACGTGACAGAAATGCGATGGTGCCATTCTGAATAATTTGGGGTCAACTTGTCAAAAGCATCAAGAATCATCAACAGAATTGGCATCGCTGTTTCTCCATGTACATGAAAACTTGTTCATTGTGTATCAAAAAGGTGATTTTATGTAAATGGTTAAGACAGATTTTGGCCAGCTTAAATAAAAGAAGCAACATGCATGTAACTAAAAAACTAAACAGCCTACAGGAAAATAAATAACATATTTTTTTTCAGCAAGCAATTTCATCGATGAAACAAAAAAAATGTATTTTTATTCTAATATTATTAATAACACCTTAAATTGTTAGTATTCATCGTAGGTCTGGGCACGTGACGCTCTGAGTTAAGCTTCCAATTTTTGCAGTAGTACAAGAGCAAGTTCTAAACAGTTTTTTATTTATTTTCGGGCCTCTGGAGGAAAAAGTGTTAATTTTTGCTATGTTTCTTTTAGGAGGTTTCGTGGCCGACGGTGGGACAGAGGGGAAGAAGTCCCCCCCCCCTCATCCCCCCCCTCGGCCGAGAAACCCCGACTCTTCTCATCTTTTTGTGGTTTACCTTTGGGGTATCGTTTAGTAAAAAAAAAACAATTTTGGCAACTTTGGCGCTCATTTCGGAGCGCCAGACCTCCTTCGTATTCTCAGAAAACGATAATATCATAAAGGCACAACATTTTAACAACTTTAAATTTTACAAAAGCGTTATTTGTATTTTTCATTTCATTCGATAAAATGTCTCCTGATAATAAAAATGTCATTATTTTCCTGCAGTGTTTATAGTTTTTTAGTTACATCATGTTGCTTTCGGGTTGCTGACCAAACTAAAAGTGCTTTTACAATATTAAAGTGATTAGAAAGAGCTTAAATTAGGACTAAGAACGTGTAAAATTTAATATTTTTCGTTTGTACTTTAAGATTACTAAAATAGCTTAACCAAATCTGGTAATCTTTATTTTTTTATAGAGATTGAATCTGTAGTTTACTCATTGCAATAAAATTTATTATCTTCTGATGAAAATGCCTGTTGATTTGGGGCATTTGGGCAAATCTTTTGGGGGAGAAATTTTCTCGACTCCTTGTTTCACGGTTGGTAATCTTTCGCTATCTTTGGGGATGTGCTCTGGTTCTTAGATTACAGGATCCCATTTTACTATCCAAATTTTTGATTTCAAGATATTCTCTTCGGTTGATGATTTTCATGCCATGAAGTGGCGTTTGTATAAAATATTTTTTGGGTGATGACTACCTACGTTTTCATTTCCTGGTGGCATATTTTACACTGTATATCAAAAATGTCACACTATCATTTGTAAAAATAAATCTTTTACGATTGATGGCATTTTAAAACAATTTGTGAGGTGTATTATTTTGACAAATCTGCAATCAATTAATGAATATAAATCTTTATCAAAATCTGTTATTATATATATATACTATATATATAATTATTAAAGATATAATAATATTTATTAAGAAATTATTCACTAATGAACGCAGAGCCATTATTTGACTTATATAATTACTGTACTAATTACTAAACTGAATGTTATAATATATATATATGATATAAATAAAAATAAAGTAATAAGTGATAATTTTTCAAATTTATTATATTAAAAATAATTGATATGTACATATTAAATATAATAAAATAATAATAAAAATTTTAATTTAATATATATTATAAATGCTATAATATTTAATATACACTAAATATATACATATATTAAGTATTATATATTATATAATTATGCCAGCTATAATCACGAAGAGTGGGTGGTATAGATTTAACTAATGAAAATCTATAAACATCTACAGGAAAATATATTAACATTTATATTTATTTGTGATTATCAGGATAAGTTAATTTCATACAGTAGGATTTAGCAAATTTAATTTTTACATTGCTTAATTCTTAATTTAAATGAACTTATTATTCTTAATATTAATTCTTAGTTTATCTAATTAATGAGTGCCACGCCTGATACCCTTAGAGAACAATACCTGCACTATATAATATGATCTTTCTTTTTTTGAGAGCACTAAAGTACAGACCATAATTAATTACAACATTTTTGATGAGCGAAGATAAATTTCAGACTATCAAGATTTGCTATTTTTGATATTAATGTTTACTTCTATGGAGTGAGTGATATTAGTAAGACTATTGGCGACGGTAAGGACAGTAGAGTTGACGAATAATAGTGGCCCCATAACCCGTCACGGCTTACCCCGTATATTATAATTATATATAGGCCTATAGAGAAACCATCACAAGACTCTATCCAGTCGTCTTGTTTACCGTGGCTATTCGTTGGATATTATTGTAAAGAAGGGATGTAAATGTATAATATCTAATCAAACAATGAGAGGTTACGTTACCGAACGTAATACTTAACACTTCTACACATCGGACGCAACATTTCTACAATGTTTTACGCAACAAATCATATACTTTGAAAACTCTTTCGATATTATAGACAGGAAGAAACTTGATGCTTTCCTGTACCTCTGCGGCAAATTTCGCCTCGTATGTAATCAAATTGTGATTTTTTACAATATGATGTACTTGACCAATACTTATGGCAAAGATAAATCAGCCAAGAGTGTTTTTCAATTTATAATAACTCGCTGGATAATGTAAAATCACTATCTATAAGGAACAAGTAGAGAGCTTATTAATTAATAACATTTAAAAAATTTGGTATTTGAAATGTATTTGAAAATACCTCTTTTACTCTTCATTTTTTTCTCATAGTTATGTTATGTTAGCAACAAGCAGTAATAGGAATTTCATTGAAATAATGAAAGAATAGTGAAAGCTATATAGAAGTAAATGTAATTATTTTATTTAAGATTGTTCTTGCTAACTATCATTAGACTTGGTTAAGAAAGGATTTTATTTCCAGAGTGTAGCGATTAAAAGATTCTGAAGGAGCAAAAGGAAACAAAAGTATTTAGTAATAAGAGCTTAGAACCTTGATCCAGTCGTCATTAAGGCTATACTTTCAATTAATTTTACTTCTTTCTATTTTTATATTCGATGTGCCATTTGCGCAGCATTGATAATATTAAAAATATATCAGATTAACTTAGAACGAGCTATTATTAAGCATGCACAAAATTTAAAATTTAAATATCTCAAAAACAAAAGCCGAATAAAATTTTTATATAATGTTTAGATTCAAAAGTTAAAAAATATATTTAAGAATAAACTTATCTGGTTTTAGAAACTGAAAACTTATATAAAAATTTGTTGTAATGTTGTCATTAAAATTAACATCTCTCTCTCTCTCTCTCTCTCTCTCTCTCTCTCTCTCTCTCTCTCTCTCTCTCTCTCTCTCTCTCTCTCTCTCTCTCTCTCTCTCTCTCTCTCTCTCTCTCTCTCTCTCTCTCTCTCTCTCTCTCTCTCTCTCTCTCTCTCTCTCTCTCTCTCTCTCTCTCTAAAAAACTCTCTCTCTCTCTCTCTCTCTCTCTCTCTCTCTCTCTCTCTCTCTCTCTCTCTCTGACACGAAACGCCAGCAATTTCTTTGATTGGAAATTAAAAGCCTTTTACTTATCCACTCACTAACCTACAAAAAAGTATTTATAATTATTATAAAGGCAATGACTTCATTTTATCAATGGCAAATAAAATTATCGCTTCATTTTCTTGAAATTCGTGTTTCTCCTCATTTCTACAATACCAAAGAAACTGATATGACAATAATATATAATTTATCGGTACATACGCTATGGACCCCTACATTTGATTTTAGGAAAGAATGCTGGCTTTTTATTCTTTACACACACACACACACACACACACACACACACATACAATAATATATATATATATATATATATATATATATATATATATATAGTATAGGGAGTATATATATATAAAGAAAAGCAGCATATATACTTTATATATATATATATATATATATATATATATATATATATATATATATATATATATATATATATATATATATATAAAAGAGAACTGCTCTTTATTTTAATTAATTTTAATAAATTGAAATTTATTATTTTTATTTAATAACGGGATAAATAAAATAAAATAAAATTAAAAGTAAATAAATAAATAAATAAATAAAATAATAAATTATATTTAAAAAAAATGAAATTGAAAACTAGACGAATGGTATAAAAAGAAACTTAAAATATTAAATGTAGCTAAAAAAATGGCAACCAAAGATCAAGTATGAAAGAAAGGTCTGAATCTGGCAACCTTGTTTTAAATGGCAATTCAAGTTACAAAATTGGGTCAGTTTACTCTTCAACTGAAAAAACAATTCTTATTCTTAATGTCATATTTTCTGTACTTGATGCTAATGTCAATATATGATATATCAATAGAATATAGTTGAATAGAATAATAATAATAATAATAATAATAATAATAATAATAATAATAATAATAATAGATACACACACACACACACACACACACACACACTCACACACACACACACACAATAATGGACAATAACCCTGCCACACACACACAATAATAATAATAACAATTTATAATCAATAATAATATGTATAAATATAAACATGATACACACTAATAATAATAATAATAATAATAATAATAATAATAATAATAAGAATACAATAATAATAATAATAATAATAATAATAATAATAATAATAATAATAATAATAATAATAATAATAATAATAATAATAATAATAATAATAATAATAATAATAATAATAATAATAATAATAATAAAATCGTTCATATGTAATGTTCAATGTTCATATTTGTTGATGTTTGTTAATTCAATATTTGTGTTAATGTTATCTTATTTGATCTGTTAATTAATAAAATAATAATTTATTATCAATATATAACATTGATAATTAATTATATTACTTCATTATTTAAGTAATAATTAATTATAATTATCAATCTATAACATTGTTGCAAAAATGCGCGAATCTTTAAATAATTAATTATGTACGCAACATATATATGTAAATTTAAATCTATATTTTCTATATATACAAATTTATATTATTGATTGTATAGAGAAGGAAGGAATAGAGATTGTAATTAGCATGTAACTACTCTCACGTAGCTGAAAAGGGGCTGCTCTAACACATTTGCGTGTGTCCTTCATGCTCCAGTGGATTTATATATTTTATATAATGATCAGCAGTACATCTATAAATATGTCACTTTGTGGTTTTACCTAGCAGCAACAAAAGTAATTTATTACATAATAATAATAATAATAATAATAATAATAATAATAATAATAATAATAATAATAATAATAATAATAATAATAATAATAATAATAATAAAAAATAATAATAATAATAATAATAATAATAATAATAATAATAATAATAATAATAATAATAATAATAATAATAATAATAATAATAATAATAATAATAATAATAATAATAATAATAATAATAATAATAATAATAAAATTATATTTTGGAATCTGGATGCTTTGATTAAGAATTAATCATTATTCCAATAATAAATTTGGAGTTTGCAAGGAAGAGGAAGTTGATCTTATGGATACGAGAGCACCGCAGCTGCCTTCACGCTCCATCAAGTTGGCGGACATTCACATTCGCAACAAGATGGCCTCATTTTCCGCTTGCGACAAATTGGAATGAAAATTGTCTCTTAACTATGGTTTTATTGCTACTTAAATTTGACAGCTGATTCGAAGTATCAATTAAGGTTAATTGGTGGATGTTATCACTGTAGTGGAGCAATATTTCATATGATGGTTTGAAAGGGGAGTTTGTCACCGACTTTATTTTTAAAAAAAAAAAGAAGAAAAAGGAGGGAATATAAAGAATTTAGATGTTTTTATAATGTCTTTTCATATTTCGATGACCATTCTAACCCGAAATACAAAAAGACATTTAGATGTTTTCATGTCTTTTCGTATTTCGATGTTTTTATAATGTCTTTTTTAATGTCTTAATTTTGGGTTAGAATGGTCATTGAAATACGAAAAGACATTTAGATGTTTTCATAATGTCTTTTCGTGTTTCGATGACCATTCTAACCCGAAATTTGCCTTAGTATTCATAGCAAAACAATATTTTCAGTCCCATATTTTCAGTGTAATGTCTAATTGAAATAGCTATGTTAACGGTAACTATCCCAAATCATCGACAAGATCAATTGTAATACTAGTAAAAAGCATCTAAATGGTCGACACGCCATTGTCCTAAACGTCAACACAGCCGACGATGTGGTTTAGGTCTGTATTAACACTCTTTTCTTCAGCTAGAAGGATAAATCGTTTCCGAAAGCTGATGCTGTTAAGCGGAAATTTAATTGCACTTTATATATATAATATATATATATATATATATATATATATATATTTAACTTAACAACATAACATATACTCTTTGCTATATATACTCTATATATATAACCAATATATATATATATACTGCTGCTATATATATATATATATATATATATATATATATGCTATATATTAAACTATCATTAGCTAATATTACAATTTTTTTTAGTTGGTCTTATGGAAAACTGAATACCCCAAAAACCCATTTTATTTTAGATCTTTCGAAATTTGAAATTAAGGAAAAAATCAGGAAGGTTCTTCAATCCATTTTTAAAACAGACGTTGCCAAGTGTGAAAGCTTCATAGATGAAAAAGAAAAATTGAGGGTGACCACAACGTACTCCGGTACTCGTATGAATTGGACATCATGTATGAATAAGCAAATCCCAAAGCATAATAATATATAGTTTCGTATCTCAGTAGAACGGGTGATATATACTTTGTGTAATAGGTTAAGTTGGTTAGGTTAGGTTAGGTTGGGTTAGGTTTAGGTAGGTTAGGCTAGGTTAGGTTAGGTTAGGTTAGGTTAGGTTAGGTTAGGTTGGGTTAGGTTAGATGAGGGGTTAGGTTGGGTTAGGTTAAGTTTTGTTGGATTAGTTAGAGAAATAACCAGACTTTTTTTTTTACAAATGTCGCCCCTTTTTCCTGTCGACCTTTCGGGTATATGTTCAATGCCAATCTGAATACAGAAAATTAACATTTGATCCCATTAAAAATTCTTCTGTGATTTATATTGTGTATTCTAAAAAGGAATTCAATATAATTCAATATAACAGTAATTAAAAAAGATTGTGGGGAGTATGATTGCCTTCAAATCACTCATTAAAAAAGTCCCTAATAAGATATATAAATATTAAATTAATAGGGTATATTATACCTCCTTAAGACGCAGAGCTAACCTCCAAATTTCATACTACTATTTAGGGAACGATTGAAACTGTAGAATTAATTAAGGATGTTAATGCTTTACTGCTTTAGTTACAATTCCAGGTCAAGAGTAGTAGTTTTTTAAGTAGTTTTAATCTTGCTATTCAAGTGATTAAAAGAAAGTCCCCTAGGTTATTCTCCTTCTCATTATATATATATGCAGTAACCACTCAGTATATGTATAGTATATGTATGTAGCAGCCAGCAGTAATGCTATGTATATATGTGCGCAGCCAGCCTTAGCGCCAGTAGCGCAACAGCAGCAACAGCCAGC
>JABUQX010064236.1:0-16564 GCA_015478945.1 Trachelipus rathkii | reverse complement strand
TATAATATAATAATATAGAAGTAATAATATATAATATATATAACTATATATATTATATATATAATATATAATATAAATATAATAATATACTATATATAATATATATAAAATAAAATTATATAAATTATAAGTCACATTAATCAATACAGTAATTCTTTTTTCTATAATAGTGAAACCAAAAAAACAACGTGTATAATTCTTTATTAAATTCCCTTCAAAATTTTCTGTATAAATAATATAATACCATATATAATATAATATAAATATTATATATATAAATAATATATTTAAATAATATACATATAATATAAATATATATATAAATATATATATTATAAATAGATATAATTATAAAAATAAATATTATAAATAATAATAATATATATAATATATATAATAAAATATATATAATATATAAGATATAATTTAAAAATATAAAATATAATAATTATTATATATAATAAAATATATATATATATAAATATAAAGAATATATAATAATATATACATAATATAATATATAACATTATAATATATAAAAAAATATAATATATATATTAATATATATATAATAATATATATATAAAAATATAATATAATTAAAAATAAAATAATATAATTATAATATACTATATATAACTATTTATAAATAATATATAATATATATATATAAAAATATATATATATATAATATATTAAAATAAACAATATTATATATATATATAATATAAATATATATATAATATATATAATTATTAATAATATCATAATAATAATTGTAATATAAATTAAATAAATATTAGCGTGAAAATATTATTATTAATAAATAAAAAAAAATAAAATAATAAATGATATAAATATATTTGAAAAAAATATAAATTATAAAAAAAAAAAAAGAATAGATAAGTGAAAAAAAATAAAGAAGTAAAAAGAGATAAAAAAAATAAAACTAAGGAATAATTATCCTTTCGTCCAAAAAAAAAGATTAAATGATATAAAATTATAAAGATAATGATATAATATATAAGAAAAGAGGAGAGAAAAATAGGGTGGGATAAAGTGGCCCATTGTTCACCAAACATGGAATAAGTTAAAAAAGAATCTGATCAATTCTGCCTGTAAGGATTAATTAACGGGGCTAAAAACATTATTAAGAAAGTGGTAAAAGCCAGGTGGTGAATCCCCAGTTTAGATGCAAACCGATTTTACTAAATAAAATAAGAAATAAGATTGAAAGAAAAAAAAAAATAAAATAAACAAATATAGAAAATAGCAAATGGTAGAGATGAGAAGAGAAGAGGATAACTAAAGAAGAAGATAAAATATATATTAATAAAAGATTAACAAAAATTAATTTTAGAACAAAAATAATATAACAAAAAATTTACAAAATTAAACAAAAATAATTAATCTATTAATTAACCTCGCTTTTACAAACCTGTAACTTAAATATGGAAATGAAATACCATAAGAATGAGTAATGAACAATATTAAAATCCGAGCACTATTAAGAAATATTAACCTAAATTACACATAAATTGGTTGGTTGTTTGAAACTTACTAAACTTAAAAATCAGGAATATATTAGTTTTAACATAACAGTATAATAAAAGTGGGAAAATTATAAATATGAATGCAAATAATATAAAAATTAATTATACAATTAAATAAAATAAATTAAGTTTGAGATGGAAAGATAAATCAGAGTTTGAGTTTCAGGCTCCAAATTCATGAAATGTAGCAAGGCTGCTCCAGATGTATTGATCCATGTCGCGAGAGTGTCAGTGACGGAGCGCAAAGAAATCGAAGAAGTCGTTGGTGAATGATGGATGATCTTATTTCGATGCCAGTATGGACTTAACGTTATAGGAATGAAATATTCAGGTGAGGATAGAGGAGAAGATTGGTACGAGTAAAGAAACCCTATGTAGTATTGGCAATCCTGATGCAAGATATTGTAGGAGGACCTAGTTATGACACTACTTAATAGCGAGCATAATACATGACCAGAAACACACTTATGACAAGTAGAAACATCGAGGAGTTACGAACATCTTAGGGATATAAATATCTATATGGACCTGCAAAAAAGTTAACTTTTATTGCAAGGTACAATTAGATGTTAAGATTCATTTAGGACCTTTGAAAATAGAAACTTTATTTAGCAAGTCCAAAAAGAAATTTAATCCCTAAAAGAGATATGAGCATCCTATCGATAGTAAACTACTTGTTATAAGTGTAAGGCTGCTGTAAATGCCCACTATGGGTAAGGATCAAACAGCCTACAATAACTTTGAACGAGTACTAGTGTATTGAAAACCCCAAACCCGACAAGCGCCTGTTTTTCTTGCACGTACCAATATCTTTCCTCTATCCTCATTCCTGATGAATTAATCCTCCTTTCTCCCAATACGTAGCTATAGCCACAAAAAAAGATCATCCCATCACTACCAAGTTACTGAAATCTGCAAAGATCTTGCACATATATAACAAGTCACGGGACAAACTACGCAACGCAAGAACAAAAACTGAAGATCTCTTAGAGAGCTGAGTTCTAATTCATAGAAATTGGAGGCGGCTGAACTCAAAACTTGCTGATTTATATCATTTTCATATCAAACTTAATTTGTAAAAGTTTATAAAATAATTAGTACATTAAATATAAGATATATAACAAATATAATATAATTTTCATGTGTTTAGTAGTGGCTTAATCCCGGTTAACTGCTTATAAAATACTGATTTTTAAGTTAAAAGAAAGAATTAACCAAAAAAAATGTCAGGAAGAGCCAAACACAACCACAAAAGGACAAATAAATTTATAGCTGTAATTTAATAAGGAAGTGTAATAAAATAGTGTTGCCTCGATATTGAATATTGTCATTCATTCTATAATGGCCTCAGATCCAAGTATGTAAGCGTTAGTAAAAACGAAGTTAATAATCTAGATTTAATGTTTGAAAATTGATAATTTTTGTAATATTTTGTAATTTTTTGATAATTTTTTGTATATCAAAATAGACTTTCGATTTATTGGAATTTCTTTTTATAATTGAAAATATAGATATAATGGAAAAATATTGATTATGAATCATATTTCCCAAAGATATAAGAATATTGGAGAAAATGATGTCGCATTAGCGATAGATATAAGCGCGAAAACGTTTCTTAAGATATACTGTGGGCACTCTCCTTGGTGTTTGTCTTTCCTTGTTCATAATAATAATATGATAATTAATAAAGATATAAAGTAGAAAAATAATAGGATTATATATATAATATAGAATAATAGATATAAAAATATAATAAGATAATAGATTATATAAAATAAATATTGTATGAATTGTATATTAATAGCAAAGATTAGAATGAAGTAAATACATAATAAATAATAAAAAATATAATATACTATATATATAATATATAAAATAATAAATATAAGAGAAGATAAAGATATATAATATAAGTATATATAGGACCTTAAGTAAACCAAATCATGTCCTCAAATAAAAATTATAGAGCTTGCTTTCGAAGGGTGGCAGATGATTTATTTAAATATTTTAGGAAAGAAAAAAAAAATTAAGAAAATATTGGACTATAAAAAGAACTTACTTATTTATTTTATGAGTATCAAATTGATTGTTTAATTTATATCTTTCAAATTCATTTATTTAAGAAATTTTTAAGTTTATATTCGATCGTTATAAAATTTATTATTTTAGTGATAATCACTTTATAATATATTGTTAAGATAATATAACATATTAGATAATATATAAATATAATATATAATAAAAATTAAATATAAATATAAAAATATATGCAAAAACAAGATATACAGAAATATGCTAAAGGATTATAATAATAATAATAATATATAAATAATTACAAATATAAAAATAGAAATATATATAAAAAATATAATAAGATATAGATATAATATATAATATACTAGATGCGTCCAGAATTAATTTTTATAAATAGCTCATCAAGTATTGATAACTAAGAGAAGCGAAGCAGTGCCAAACAAGTGAAAACACCCAAATTATATCACATATGAGAACTCACCCCCGTTAACAACAGGCAAAGAGATGAGAAGTTCACTAAACTTTTTTTCTTTTTTTTACTTTTTTCTCCTTTAAATAGTTTTCTGGCTATCATGCGAATTATAGATTTCCTAAAAATTATTTACCCCCCACTATTTATCGGGCTTCAAAGAGAGACCAAACAAAGACCGGGGGACAGGAATTAATACGTAAGAGATTAATACCTAAAAGTAGTTTTGGAAGCAACCTAAAAAATATCATTATGTGTTTTTATTAAAAACCCGGAAAAAATAACTAAAAAGCGTGAATACGTCCCCATAGACCTGAGCGTAAACCGCCCCGCAAAGGATGGCAGGAGTCGAGTGGGTCTCTCGGGCCTACTTCCGCAGTGAAACAACGGGGAGATCACGGAACTATAACTACCCCCTGTAACCTGCGCGAGATGGTCTACTCGGAACGTCCACAGAGGACACTTTGGGTTACCCTAGTATGCGCGTACGCAGAGGCGTTGCTAACGACCGATCCCCTCCGAATAAACTTCCAAAAATAAATACCACCACCTCATGTCACCACGTTCGCCAGAGCCCCCGACTTAAATATTGATAAAAATAAAAATTTTTTATTCTCCCTATTTTTTTAATCTATTTGGTGAATAAAAGAAAAACAAAAAACGATAATTTCACCAAATTTAGCAGAGATATGAAGGCTCAGAGAGCGCGAGCGGCCAACCTCAGGACGACGAGGGGAGAAAGACGGATCGTTTCCATAACACAACCGATGGGAAGCAATGGGTCGAGGAACCCCAGCGACACCGCAAAAGACCCCAAAACGAGCGCTGTTCCGACCAGAAGACCATCCCAATGAGGCGGCGGATTTAGTCCCCCCCGTACCTCGTCCACTCGGGGGGAGCCATATTGAACCACAGACCACTTTGTCTTTGCTAATTTTATCACTTGTACAAGAGTATGATACAAACCCATTTGCAACCTCACTACTTTTGCAAAAAGACAAGTGTACATTCCTTACACAAAACACTTTTTTGCTATTAATATGTAGACACTGCATACCCCGTCAGCGCTCAAAAAGAGCCCCGGAAAAACATGGGGATGAGGGGAGAAGGAACTAATTTTACTCACACAGGTAATTTCGAACCTAAGTGAATTAGACAAAAAAAAAAACCACAAAAAAAAAAAAAAAAATTACAAGAATCCCACGTCCTTATATCACTAGTAATGTAGTTAACGGTTATTCATGCCAAATAATATAATTTCGTTAAACTGTAAGGAACCTGCCGCTATCATATAGGCTATACACTTACTGCTGAGCAGTACTCAACAAAAATAAATCTGACAAGTCTCGACGGTCTCTGAAAAGTTATTAGACGCTTGCTTATTTATTAGATGTATATAGTATTATATATATATAATAACTAAAAACGTGTAAAGTATAAGTATCAATTACTAATAAATATGAGTTATATTAATAGAATAAAACAACCAGTCAAATAATCAATTAGTTAATAATATAATAGCTCACATAATCACGGAATATAGAATGTTTAAGCGATAATCAATTAACCTATTAGATATGATACTCCAAATCATATAAACCACCATAGAAAAAGTATCAGACACCGACCACAGAAGACTCACTGGTATCCAAAACAAGTTTACTACTCACCTAACTACTATATATATAATTAACGATAATAAAAGTAATAATAGTACAACAATAAATCATATATAGTATTATAGCAAGTCAGCTCATACAGAAACCCCCAAGATATAGTTATGATAATGACTGTAACACAATTGATAATACAATAAAAAACACACCACGTAACAATGGATGTAGGAACACGTAAGACCATGAAAATAATTTTACGCTCGATATTAGAAACTAAAAATATTAAATAAAATGCAATTTAGAGATAAATAGAGATACATCTGGAAGCTGAACACAAGAGGCAGGGAAAAAAACAGAATGGCACCAAAAAACCTCAAAAAAGTAGTTCTATTTGTAATAAGCAACAGTCAACATTTTATAATTTTCTACCTGCACAAAAAAGATAGAATCTAATAATACGCAACCATATCCAGTAATTACTAAAAAATTAATTTGAGGACCATGGTTTAACAAAAAAGCGTATAGGCCTATAAGTAATGTAAAGAATTAATATGTTATAAATATAATAGAAAAAATATATATAGATAATAAGTAAGAATATATAAGTTCATATAAAGAAATAATATAATATAATATAATAAATATATAGTATTAAATAAGAATATAATAATATAAGAGTCATAATAAGATATATTATAATAAATAACCTTAAGTATATATATAATAGTGTATCATTTTTTAAATGGCAACCAGAGATAAATTACACCAAAAAAATAAACTTGACTCCGAAAATGCATAAACATGTCTATCATAAAAGAAAACCCAGTAATCTGTTCGTGGACGAAACTTAAAAAAAAAGGGATAATGACCACCCTATACCAAGCCTTTTAAAATTCACTTAGCATAATATATATCCTTCCAGTCATAAGTAAATTGAGGATATATTACCATTAAACCCATATTATAGTATATAAATTTAAGGATATAATAATATTAATATATTAATTATAATTATAATTAAAATATAATTAAGGTAATAATTAAATAAAATAAATATTATAATTTATAGTCAGCCAATCAGTATAAGCAACATAGCATAATTCTTAAACAAAAAGTAAACTCATTAACAGTAGTACAGGAAGGATATAAACTTTAACATTGTAAATAATACAGGAGAACCATTTTACCAATGAAATTTAAAAAAAATAAAATATAAAAAAATAACGATCTTTTGAAAAAATTTAAAGAAATAGTATTGAGAAAATAGATGTGAAAAACTTTTGATGAACAACAAAGGACCATTTTCATGATATAAAAAAATTGCGAATAGATAGCATCTTCATTCAATGCGTTTGATAGGCAAGAGTTAAGATGGCCAACATGTTGAATTTTTATTCTTTATTCACTTATTATAAAAGCAAAAAAAAATTAGTAAAAAAAGAAACATGTGATAGTAGGATTTCGGGGTTTCTCGGCCTACCCGGGACGACGGGGGGGAACTATCGATCCCCCCCAAGTCACCATCCGTCGGTCATCGAACCCCCTTAAAAGGAGGAGAGGTATGAAATAAAAGTAAGAAAAATAATATACTAAAAGCGTAAACTTAAATACTATTTGGAGCAACTTTTAATTAGTTTCTACGGAAGTAAATTGTAACGAGATCTTCCATGGTCATTCACACCGATAGCAATTAACTACTCGATTTACGAGACAGGGTATATAATATTATAAAGTAGATTGTATATAGGTGTGAGTTTAATAAAATATAAGAGCAACAATAAATTCAATTTTTTTTTTAAGTTTCATCAGTAGTAACAAGGGCTGATCACAATCATTCAACATAATAGTTATTTTTTTTCCCAAATTAGCATAGTTCTATAATGTTATTTAGTTACAATGCATGATAGCTTTCAATGGAGGCTGCAGCAATCAATTATAATTTAATATAGTATAATTATGATATATATAAATATAAATATATATTATATAATAATTATATATATATATATATATATATACTATATGATAAAGTAAGAAAGATGAATATATCTACCCCGCCGTTATACTGCGTTATACTTATAACTACCCTTATTCAATACCCTCATCACCTACGCGCCGCTATCATGGACATATACCTACTTATACTATACCATCAATATTACATATCCTACATTCCTGTTTACTAAACAAAGGAATGTATTTCCTAACCAGTAACTATAACGCACTACCTTTTCACATCCTCTTGAAGATACGATAAAATCTATTGCATCAATACTGACTTACAAAGATATCAAATAAAATGTTTAATGATAAGATAGTACTAAATATTTATGAGTCAGAGAAAATAAAAGCGATCAAGGCAATTTAATGCATGAACCAAAAAATTTATATAATTTTCTGAACAAAATGTATTTGAAGAAATAAAAAAAAAAAATTCTTTTTCTATTTATGAATTTAAATAAATAATGAGTTGCCAGCCTCATTAACATTATAAGCGTATGAGTTAATATATTGCGAAATAATGAAGTATAATGCGTATAGTTTTTATTTAAAACGATATATTACACTGCCAACAAAAAAAAATTATAATCATTTTTATGCTAGCACAAATTTTGGAAATAGCAATTAATTTATTAAATATCGAGCCTGAAGAGTTCAGAAATGACAATTAGTTTTCCAGTTGGCATCTAGTTTAACTTGAGAAGGAATCATTGAGTGTTCTTCAGATTCTATAGAATTATATTAAATTGTCTTTTTTGATTTTTACTATTTTTCTTTTATATTTTCTATACAATTTAATCAACGGTCATGAATATTATAAGAAAAAAAGCCTTTCATCGGTGTGATAAATGGAAATATATTATTATTATTATTATTATTATATACTTATTATTATTATCTATTATTATTAAATATTATTATATATATTATTATTATTATATTATTATTTATTATTATTATTATTATTATATATTCCTTTTTTAGAAAACAAATATGTCAGTAGTAACAGAGCCATATTGCACGACGATGCCCTTGACCTTTTTTGAGCCCAATTTTTTACCTGGCCTTTGACCTTTTGACCTTTACCCTTTTTGGGTGACCTTTTTTGAGCCCAGAATTTTTTACACCGCTACCTTGACCTTTTTGGGCCTTTGACCTTTATGTGGGACTTTACCTTTTTTCGATCCACACCCTCTTGGTCTCCATGGCCGTCATTGTTTTGCGCCCACGGATAATTTTCTGGCGACCCGTAATTCTTTTTTACACCCATGGCAAACCCTAATTTTTGGGAACCCTAATTTTTACTGCACCCTTTCGAACGACCAGGGCTGCCGCCAACGGTTGACGTCAGCAACCCGTTGTACGTATTCTACCCCCTCATATTATACGCCCCCTAAATTTTTTTCGGACACGTGGCAATTTCTTGTGCCCACCGTCAAATTTTTTTGATCCTTCCTGTTAGGGGCTTGAAGCCCTTTTTGATGTCCGTACCTTGTTCTGGACCATGATATTTCGACCAACCCTTTGGTCCTTCCATGGGTCAATTTTTGGCCCCACGTTTAATTTCTAGCGCTTACCCTTTGTATTCCCCATGGGTCAATTTGCGCCCACGGAATTTTTCGACAACCCTTTGTATTCATGCGGTCAATTTTGACCCACGTAATTTTTGATCTTCCTTTAGGGGCCTAAGCCCTATTTTTTGATGTTTTACTTGTTGACCATGATATTTTCGGCTTTACCTGCCATACTGACCGTTGTCGCGTCAAATTTGACCCACCGGTAATTTTTGTCCTTCCTTTAGGGACTTTAGCCCTCTTTTGATGTCTTTACCTTGTTTGACCATCTGATATTTTAGCCTTTTTTGACCTTACCATATGACCATGGGTCACCTTTGATCCCATCGCTAACTTGATGGCTTTGTATGCCGTTGCGCCAATCACTCCGTAAGAGGCAGTAGTTATAGTAAATCTCTTCTATTAGTGTTTCTCTGGCATCATGCACAGTATTTAGGAATTAGTAAGTGCCAGATGAGTGTTTAATGTGCCAGGTGAAAATTAGTGCCAGTGAGTGCCAATGGAGTGCCATTGCTAGTATCCACCAGCTCTTGTGAGTGCGCACATTATTGGACCAAACTACTTCTTAGAAGTCGTATTTGGCCACATAGTGCCATAGATGTAGCTTTGCCATCATTTTGATATGTGCCTTACCTCTCGAGTAGTGCACACCTGTTTTTCCAATTCCTTTTCTAGCCTCCCCTGAGCCCTGAAAATAGCCTAATAGGGGTGTCTACCATTACTGTAATAACGGTTATATGAGGAATCAGATTGGTTGTATATTTAATTGTTAAGAAGTGACTTCTTCTCCTTACTATGGATGTGTTTGTCTAGTACCTCTCAATAAGTCTAGTAGAATACTTATAACACTTCATAATTCACTTCAATCCGACACTCTCCATAGACACTTACAGTTTGAATAACTAATAATACACTTTAACATACTCACACCCAACACCCCACAGGCTTTTATATCACTTACACTACACTCACACACTCGATATTTTGATTGGCTCAGCATTATGCTTCTCTAAGCATTGACTTGCCCCCTCAACATAATGCTCCAGCATTGACTGCCTCAGCATTAATGTCTCCAGCAATTGACTGCCTCAACTTCTGAAGGTTTAATTTTGATGACTCATCTTGATGACGATCATCTTTAGAACCATCTATTATTGTGATTCATCTAGTTTGATTGATAATCACCTTTTGATGGCTTCATCCTTTTGTCCTCTACTTATCAAGACGCAGACTGTTTATACTCTCTCCAATGTCTTCCCCCAAGTTCATAAGCTGCCCCCACAGTGGACGCATGCAAAGCCCCCTCCCCGCAAGTTGAGGGAGTGGGAGACCCAACGCAACTCCACAGAGTTTGCGTTTGCGTCGACCGCCGGACCAGTCTTTGTTATATTTCACTTATATAATAAAATATATGTATAATATTTCAATTTATAGCGATTAATGAAAAATATTAATATTACTGTTAATAGCATTTCATTTTTATTTCATGACTCCGAAACTATTCAAAGAATTTCGTTTCAAATATACTTTGAGTCATTCATCATATAAATTCTTAAACATTTTTATATTTTAAAAACATTTTCCCTCTGTCGAACCTAAATCTGAATCAATGTATCACATATATCGCATATAACATAAATTTTGTCTATGTTAACATTATTTTTATCTTTCTCAGACCCTAGATTGAGTCCTGGTCAAAACAATTTGACAGCTTAATAATTATATAAGCAACATAACCTCATCTAATACGGATTTTCTATCATAAAACGTGTAAAGGAAGATCAAAAAGTATATAAATGTATATAGGGAATTCGTGACGCCATTACAATCATAGTATAAAGGATTAAAGGGCTTAGGCAAGGTCTTGCCTTGGCTTAGTCTACGCGTGGCCTTAGTATGCTTGTTTTACTGCGTTTACTGCTTTAACTTTCTGCTTTACTGCTTTAAACTCATATGTTTTACTGCTTCCACGTCTGTTTACTGCTTTAAACTCATTTTACAGTTCACTCTCTGCTTTACTGTTTTTAACTCTCTGCTTTACGTGAATAGAACTCAATATTTATTAACATTATGTTGTTCTTTTATATTTTTTATTTTGTTTTAATACTTTTTATTTATTATTTCTATTTTTATTTTGTTTAATACTTTTGTTTTATTTTTAATTGTGTAATGTAAGAATAAAAAACCAGAGTGTAAACTATTATATAAACCATTTTATTTTAATAACAAAATTATGAAAACTAAATTTTCATTAAAAAAATTATTTACTTTACATACCTTAAAGCAGTAAAAGCAGTTTCAAACAAATACGACGCTCTCACGGTGTTCTACCTAACACACTAGCCGGGAGTTTAGTTATGCCTTTGTTTACGCTTTACTGCTTTACTTTCTGCTTTACTGCTTTTAACTGTTTTACTGCTTTCTTTAACTTTCTCGCCCTACCCATTAACTGTTTTACACTTAGCTTTAACTCTTTGCTTTAACACTGTTCTAACTCTCTGCTTTACTGCTTATAAGCTACATAGTTACCTATTATGTATATATATATTACGGAATAAATTTGCTATATTTATATATTTTTATTCTGTTTTAATATTCTTTTCTGATATTATATTTAAAAAAAATTTCATATTTTATATTTTGTGTTTAATACTCTTTTTTATCTTTTTTTAATTTTGTAATGTAAGAATAAAAAACACACAGAGTTTTCGGCATATAAACATTTTATTTTAATAAAATTGTCACATCGAAATTTTTTAATAAACATTAAATGTGGTTACTATTTGCACAATGTGCCCTTAAAGACACGTGTAAATAAAACGCATAGAAACAAAATAGATGTTGATATAGTGTTTTGATAGTGTTATTATCCTAAGAACATCGTTTTACACGGTTTCTAACTACTGAAAAGGTGATGTATATCAGCAATTGTTTTACTCGTATATCCCTTACACTGAATCCTTTATTACATAACTATTAATTCATAGTCGTGGATGCTCTAAATTTACACAATTGCTTTAACCTTACATAGAGTAATAATAATCAAAATATAGATTTATATAATATGACTTGACATTTAATTAAAAATATATTTAATTCTGAACTATTTACATTAACTTTGAAACTTAATCATGCAATAATTTAAACTTGGCAAGATTATTTAACATCTAATTAATTACTGCACTATTGCGTTTTACTGTTTTTAACACTTCTCTGCTGCTTTACTGTTTGTAACTCTCTGCTTTACTGCCCGTTCTAACTCATATATTTACTTAACAATATTTTTCTTATTGATTCTTACGAACTCACACGCTGTTCGCCAGTTAGTAATATTATTATTTTATTTATTTTTCTCATGTTTAATATTATTTACATCGGATCTTAGTATTATCCTTTTATTCATCTTTAAGATTCTTTGATTTCCATATATATTTTATTGTCTGATGACTTAGTAATTGACGTATTTAGTGCATGTTTATTTAATTTACTTCTTTTTTTGTTGAATTCTGACCTAACTCCATATGCCTATAGCCATAGCAACCCTCCATATCCCAAAAGTTATTATCTGTTTTAGTTTTTTTTATTTTTTTTTTTTTTTTTTAGTATTTTATACTTTATTCATTGGTGCTAATTGGCTTAGCCCTCACACGACCGCAATAGCGATCAGTAAAACTGATAATAGTCAGCACACCACACAACGACCCCATACCACACTGCAGCCAGCACACTACACACTCTGTACACTCAATACACGCACACACACACAAACACCTGGTTACCTAGCCGTTCGTATACACAGCGCTGATTCACACCAATAGTTATGACACGTTCAGATACACACCTGGATTTGTCACTGGTTTAATGATGTTACTCGACCACTACACGTGTTTACCCAATTAGACACTTAGGCTCATTTAAGATCAAATGCATTTTTGAATAATGTTAATATACAACATCATGGCCTGGCGCGAATTCACCACACTCATAGATACTACGTTACATGATCGGCACGACCCAAGAAAATGCATCATAAATGCCGCACATGGATAAACTCGACAGCAAATAACCTAATCAGTATTTTACACTTAACACACACAATTACAAATTGCAATATTGACGATCCGTTTATTACATCTTGATACACATCAATATTGATGGCTTTTAGATCAAGATTTTTATAATTTGGCGCAAAACAAAATTGGTCAGTCACAAAGTACCAGAACACTTAACATGATTACGCTAACACTTCAGCAGAGTAATTTAATATATCATATACACATGATTTATGTCAATACTAGATCACTTCATGGTCAATTCTAACTAGATTTATCCTATATAACATGCACTAAGATTTTACGCTTTTAACTCAACTCTATAAGCACACAGAATTATTACATATACTACACATCACACACTACACACACACACACTACAATCAAATATAAACCAGCCATATCTATACTACATAACATTATCCGTACAAACTACCTACTCACCCCCTCAAATAGCCTAACTAATAAAGCCACTACTGCATCACATTAAAAAAGAAACGTTATGAAATTTTTTATTAAAGAATGCATATAAATCTATAATACTCAACGTATACTGTTTTTTAAAAGCTATTTGTTCACCTATTATTATTATTAATACATATTTATATAAATTATATATCAGAGATTTCAAATATTATATCTAAAATTATTATTCTAATAAAGTTGGCGTATTCTTATAAAAACTATTCCATAGTAAGTAATATATCACTCATGATTCAATTATTACTAATATATTTGATAACAAAGAATTTATTACTTAACTGTTAATATTCATGTTTCCTGTTTGATAAGATTTCCTCTAGAAATATAAAATTTTGTAATAAGTTATAATAATTTTCTGTACTATGTATATATTGTATAAATAAATAAAAGCAATAAGATGAATTATAATAAATGACTTTTGCATTTAATATATATTATATAGATATATTAATAATTATTTTAATTATATTTATATATATTAATTATTATTAATATAATATTTAATTATATAATATTAAATTCAATATTAATTAAATATATATATATAATATTTTATAATATAGTATATTATTAATATTAACAGATCATAAGCCGATTGGGTCATAATAGATATAAAGAAAAAAGATAGCTACTATTTAGATTAAAATATTAAAATATAATTAATTTAATATAATATATATAATATATAATTAATATTAATTAATAATAAGTTTACATTATATAAATTAAATAATAAATCTATAATATATTAAATATATAGTTATTTAGTCCTAGGCCTTATACACTTATAATACAGCTATACACTCAATAATATATATATTACTATATAATATATTACATATTTCAAGTACACTTATAATTGCACCAATATCTAAGTTTTTATTAATTATATTAATATATATATTTATGTATCTATATATATTATATATACACTTAATATCATGTACTTATTTATCATTTTAACATCATAATTATATCTATTATTAGTTAAGTCTCCATAGTTGATATAATAATATGTAGAAAACCAAGAAAACATTTGGTCATGGTTAGGTAAGTTAGAAGTCCAACGCTACGCCAAACTCTCAAAAGCAGTAAAGACAAAATCAAGTTCTGTCGTCCTACGGTTAAACGCAACTCGGTACGTGTAGTGGATATGTGAGCTAGTGTTGTCTACTTGGGTCGAATTGTTGCGAAGTTTTAAGCTTCAAGTTTCCTGACGCCAGGACGTATATATGATCGTACAACAACCACACTCTTCCTTTAAGATTATATGCGGCCCAGCTCTTATTTTGTGCATGAGATGTTATTTGAAAAGATTAATCGCTGGGTGAATATGATATAGTTATCATTACTACTCTTCTCCATAACTTATATCAATTTCTAATATATTTATATTTTCACTCTCTTGACAAAAATTTATTTAAAGGTTATGTTTTAAGATATACACATCAACAGAGTTTTTTATAGAAACTATATAAATTTTTGTTTATAAGAAGATATTTCATAAGAGTGTTTATATTTGAGTATGATTTAATTATTTTAATTCCAAATATTATATTCTTTATATTATATTATATATTATTATTTATAATATTCTATGTACATTGAACTAATATATCCATCAACTCTAAGATATAGATGAGATTAACTCGACTTTTGTAACTATATACAAAAATACACTGTAATTTCTCAGAGATCATTCCGTCTATCATGATCAAAAACCTAAGATTAACTCAAGAAAAAAAAGTAAAAGCAGAAAACACTTACCAGTATAGCATTTTATTAGCATAGAAAACAATTAACCTAAAACACTGTCTGTAATTGATTTTCTCTATTTTTGCTAATTAAGATAACAAACAAGAGGTTTCAAAATGAACTTCAAACCCTATAAAATAAGAGAGTGAAATACGATAAGATGAAAGTCGCAATTAAATGTTTTAACGACTTTTATTCATCCTTTATTATTGTTTAAAACAACCGCCAAAACATGTGCCACGAAATTAACATATTATAATACGTATATTTATAGTTGCGATTTAAGCCTTATTATACATATACTATAGTATTAATATAGTATTCAAAATATATTTCAAAATACTAGACTACTTTATTATTCTCATGTGTATTAAAAATGTTAGGTGTATATAGTAGTAAGTATATGAGAGATATATATATATCAGTGGTGGACTCGTGAACCGGGAAACAATGGGAGGCACTTCCTGAAAAGCAGACAGATAAGTTAAAGTCTAAAAATATAAATTTTGTATGATAATATATGATATTATTAGGTACTTCTATGTAGTATATATATAGATTATCAGGTATATAATAATAGGAAGTATATAAAGAACTATAGCTAATAGTATATAGATATAATGATATAATATATATAGATATTAGATATAAGATATAAGACCCTATAGGTAAATATATATATATAATATATTAGAATATATAATAGAGATAAATATAGATATAATATAGTATATAGTAGAGATGAGTAGGTATGGTTACTAGATATAATATAGTGGAATAAATTAATATATTAGATTATAGACTATAAAAATTGTATATAGTATAGAAGTATTATAGAAGATTAGAGAGAGAGTTAATCAGTGTAGAGACGGAAATAATGAAACTAAATGAAGATAAATTTATATATATAGATATGTATATAAAAGAGAGATAGAGAGAGAGAGAGTGAGATTGATAGAGATATGTAGAATAGGTATATAATAAAGCCTATTTTTGTTGAATGATAGCGTAGTATATATATATATAT
>JABUQX010064235.1:0-10036 GCA_015478945.1 Trachelipus rathkii | reverse complement strand
TGAAATACAGAAGAGAGAAGAAGAAGATCATCGACTACTCTAGTCAAATTGTCAATCTCACTGAATTCACGGACGCGTCAATACTAGTCGACCACCACCCACTTACGATTCACGCGCTCCTTTTTTGGACATGATTCATGTACAGGTACGGCTGCAGACGTGCATCGCTGAACCGGGTCTATCATCTCCACTGCTGAAAGAGAATTCCCACCACACCTCTTATCATGTGACTTTCTTAAGTAAATCCCTGCTCGGGCAGCGAGGTCTGGATTGTGTCGCGTTACAATTACTTTGGGACGCTATGTCCTTAGCTCGTCTATACATACCCTTCAACATTCCATTCGCTCGGCAACAATTGGCATCTACCCCCTCCCTATAACAACTATCATCATCTTCTATAATGCTATGATGTCTTTGTAGGACATGAGAAGGTCCAATAAAGTTTCCAGTTGATTTTGGATCCGTCTAATACCCAGACTGCAACACTTCGCTCTTTACTTAACACTTTTAAAAAGAACTTCTGACCAATAAACTTTATTAAGTCTATCGCAGTTGTAGCTGGGCAGAAAGACCTTTTAACGAGGAGGCTAAATTGAATCATACTTTGAGATGATTTTCACAAGGGGGTATCAAGGGTTAAAAAAGGAGGGTTTGCGTTGTCAAAAAGGAGTTTGATATGATTGCAAGGTGTGTTGGCCTGGCAGACATATTAAATAAGAAGAACTTGACGCGCTGGTCAACTAGTGCTCAATCACTAACTGCCAATAATAACATATTAATGTGAGAATGACTTTTCACCGAGATCAAATGTAGAACGGTCAAGAGGGGGGGGTTATGTGCTTAACCAACCGCAGAGAGTTATACGCAATAGAGTGGTCTTAGAGTATGACGAAGTCCCTTAAATGTGACAACTTTTCGATGAATCAGATAATTTCATACTCATGTATAGTATCAGTGTAATTATTAAATCGTTGCAAACACCACGCCCTCTCGTAATCCTTCTGGGTAGCAGCATGGCGAGAAGTGTAGTGATACTTACATTATGAGGTTTAGGCAAGGCTTTGACGTTGTGTAACTATAGGCAACTAGAGAGACAATAGAATGTAAGCTGTATCATAATAGAGATAAGTGTTTTTGTGGAACTTCACACCTAATCTTTGTTGAGTTATAAAAAATTAGTCTAAAAGTAAATCGGCTTTGGAAGCCACACAGGGAGTACTCGCGTCTATGACAATTGATTTAACACGGAACACTAATCACTGTGTTTTATGTGGAGATATGCAATTGGTAGTCAACGCATTCTGATTGAAATATGTCCCCGGTAATTGATTCAAAAAATAGGAGTTTTATTACAAGGGGCTCGTTAATTTTTTATATAGGCATATTATGCCTTTCTAATTCTGAGATGTATGGGAATGATTATGAGTGAGCATGAGTTAGAAAATTATACGTTATTCACAAAAAGCGTTTAATATGTGTAATAGTCAAAGATATATCTGTAAAGAAATAAGCGGGTCATATGAGAGAATGATTGCGCTAGCTTTATTTCATCTTTGATTATGTTTGTATTTGTTTGAGCAAATGATTGAAGAAAAGTTTATAGCTTCCTGTAGGGAATGTGCTCTTTGGGAGTAACTCGTGTTGTGTTTGGAATTGAAATAAGAAGATGATATTGGTTATTGAGTAGTAAACGTGGATATTTCAGAGTATTCTTTCTATATAAGGTGTGGTTTGAGTAGAAAGATTTGAAAAATCAGGTGTTGAGAGAGAAGTTTGTTGTTGAGATTTGAAATTTTGTTCTGTGGAGGTGTGGGGATCGATTCTGTTCCTCTAAATTATTGATTTTAATAATGTGTGGTGTTGATGTTAGTAAAATGGAAACTAGCTACGTCATTCGTGAAAAGAGGAAGGTAATAAGTTGGCATCTTGGAAGGTAAGGAGAGATAGAGAGCTCATACTAATGAATCAGAAGTGAACATTTTCAACTTGAGAGGAACTAAATGAGAGGGTGAGGCTCTAAATTTTATTTATCAAAATGATCCGTCAGTGGTAATATATTATTGCTACAGTTAAAACCGAGTAAAGAGATATAGAATGAAAATCATTGCTTCAGTGAAAATTTAAATGGTTTCAGAGGACTATATTTTTGAGAGAGTATTGATGGAGGTGCTCTGACCAAAATTTCATCTAAAGAGATTGTAACTTGCTTAGTAGGAGGAGAGAAATCTTATTAATAGACATTAACGGTGGGGAGAGATCATATTTTTCATTCACATATACCAGCGAAAGAATTTATTTGTGAATCTTTAAAATTGGAATGAGCGATATTAAAATAAAACAGAAGTAGAGGCAGAGTTTGCAAACCCCCCCCCTACATATGGTCAACCCTGAAGTATGTTTAAAATTTAGAGGCTCAATTATTGCAATATATTCTATCTAATTAAATTCCATCTAAAAGTAATCTTGGAGAAATATTATCTATTCTAGGGTGTGCTATGCTAGATATATTACTTTGTCATGTGCCCACTTAGTATTCTTTTTATCCGTCATGTAAGGGGTTGAAAGAGCGCTTTAGGACCTATTTCACATCCAAACTGTTATTGAGAGTCCCATAGCACACTATATCATTAGCCTAAGAGTGCATATGTGATAATGCCTACAGCTATACGCGTTCTTAAACCTCGCATCGCCGCCGGTGCATATTCCGTTCTAATTTTCCTCATACTCTCTATTTCCATTCCCAAATGACACTCGTTCACTAGCAAAATTATAATATCCAACTCGCCATCTACACTCTTCATTACTTTCACTCATTTCCTATCCATATAATCATTGACCGCGCATTTTTGTAGCTACTATAACTGGCAATCAATCCCAGATTATGTCATATATATTATCTAACTACTCCTTGCTCTGTCCGCAATTATGCGGTTGTGGCTTGAACAAGGGCCCTTTCATTCCCCATCCTAGTAAATACTATAAAATGGGTGATGGGTTACCCTCTGTGATGGTATGTGAGAAGATCTGAAGTGATTTCCATTAATCGTCATTTTCTATCATTGAACTGGTTATATTGTTTCCATAGGTATATATACTACCTACCTATTTATTTACTTTATATTAAAAGACATATTTCATATTAAATTTGATATATACCTAATTTAAAAGAAAAACAACTTAAAATTATCATTACCAATACTACTTTCATATTTTGGCAATGGGCCAAAAGTAGTTTTAACAACCTGAACCTTAGGAAGGGATGAGATGTTTGAAGCAGGAAGACACCCTCTAGAATAAGAGAAAGCGTTTTTGATTAATAAAGTTATTGTTTACAAAACCTACAGATCCTATCGACATCTATCGACATCTCATCTGGTACATCCTCTGGAACGGCTAAGGATACTCATACATCTGCATGAGATACTTCAGAGCTGGAAAGTAAGAGAAGAAACATTTTACATCATTATTCTAGTATAACTTGTGTACATTTTGGTGCTACATAAGAGACAGCATGCGCGGATTCGATTTGAATCACACATATACTCTGGAACTTATTAATACTCTTGCTCGTGTAAGAGATTATGATCTCTATACATAACCTACAGGCAGGGGCGTTTTTCCAACTTTGACTACCTCCATTCATGGAAAAATTCTGCTCCTCTTGAGTAAAATCTGTAGGTAAATAATATAATCACTATCATCCCATCAGTTCATCAATACAATAGACGTTGTTGGAAATCCCATATTGGATATCTGGGGGCTTCTTCGAGTCGTATGAGGTGTAGTGGTGGGCTCTGCATTCGGGAATATGAGGTTTGCTTATTTTTCCATGCAGTAACACAATATCATGTATTTTGATAGCGGTTTTTGCTGGTAGTGTTTATCGACTTTGGTTCCGTTCACTCTCCTTAGATAAGATTTTTATGAATATACCGTTCCATTCATTATATATGATAATATTTTGTTAATCTAGCTCAGCTTATAGGGGCGTGCTTCAAGTGGAATCATTTTCTTTATTATGGGATTCAATTTACGCGTCTCTGCCCAAGTACTTGGTTTCACTCAGCTCTTAACGGTGCTATCTTCAGAACATTATCGGGGCCAGTACGTGATACAAAAGGACAGAGTGGATAAGTGGAGTGGGCATGAACGTTTCGCAAATGATCAGCGAGATTTGGGCGTTATACGGCGGGGTGGATAATTTCTTGTCTGGATGAGAATGACCGTTGCCCTTGGTTCTTCTTCGACGATAATTTGGGTATCGGATACGGTCTTCTTTGACTACGTCACTTTGGAGGCCGTGCTTGGAAATTTTTGCGCGCTGAGCGAAAAATTTTAGAGGCTTTTTGGAGTGAACTGGAATACCAGCTATTTTGGAAAATGTTATACTTTGCTTAGAGGACAATCCATTTTGATCGGGTTTATTTAATCTGCCTCCGACCTTTGTAAGGAATTAATAATGAAATTTGGTCACGTTAGAGTATTGATGAGGTCTCGAGGGATTAATAGAACTTTATTGAAAAATCGCAGTCGAAATCATAATCAGGTTTTCCAAGGTTAACAAAAGTGCCAATTTAAAAATTGCAGTGGCAAGTGGATCGAGCTTCCTCGTTCTATGGTTATGGAAGCGAACCAAAATTAGAAACGCGAGTATTAATAAAGCTCGTGTGTATATATACACTTGCCTAAGAGCAGAGCCACAGGAACTAAGGGCAGCGGTCTTCGGCACCACTGGAAGTTTCTTATGCGTATCAACAGCTTCAAAGAGAAAAAATGCGTTTGTCGGGATAAATTAGCTGGCTATATAAGAGAACCATCAAGGGTTATCTGGGCCATTGAAAGATTATTTTGCTTAGCGATTAAAAATTGCCTATCAGGTTCAGAATCAGGGTCGTTGCTCACCTGATTCAACGCCATGGGCCAATTTGGTCGCTCTATCCAGGTACACCAGTTGAGCTTGAGTTGATGTTCATACCCTTATTTAACTTTACCCAAGTGTTTAAAGAACGGCTCACGCGGTTCCCACATTGCCAGTTCAACATCTGCCCGTGAGAAGCATTCAGGTCTGTGACTTGGGTATATTGTGGGCTAAATACGGCCCTGAGCCAGTAAGATCTGTGCTTAGAATTACTGGTGACTGGATTCTTCCTGAGACGTGAACGTCTATTTAGAGCCGAACTTGGGGCTAGCTCCACATTATTTTGTGTGCATTCAATACTCGGACTGGTCGTTATTGCTTAACCATAAACATCGGTAGTAATTATGTTAATTATTCTTGGTTCTATGGTCCCTCTCACACAAAAAAATAGACCCCAATATTATACTTTATTCGTTAGAGTATTAAAGTAGTGGCCTTAATTATATCAAGATTTCAAAAGGCGGTGAAATAAAAAGTATAATCTTAATACTATTAAACGCTGAAAGTAGCCTTTATACATTTTTTGAACGTGGAAGAATCTTTTGACATCTATAATATGCTTTAATATATTGTACCTACATCACTACATAAATTCGTTTACTGAGATTCAGCTGGCAATCCGGAGGATAGTATGTCTTGCGAGATTCTCAATTCAACTTCTTTGAGGTAATTCTGAGAAGTCGACAGAGACTGCCACTCTCCCAAACTCTGTGTTGGGAGTCCAATTTGATGCTCCTGGAGTCAGTCTTGCATTGCTGAATCAAACAACAATACTCTTTCCAATAAATTTTATTTTCTAATCACTACCTCGATTGCCTAAAATAATACAAAGAGTGGAATCATAAAAAACAAAAAAATAGATTCAAACATGAATGTTACATAAAAAGGTATAAAGAAACTTATTATAAAATTATAAAATTTTCACAAATAAATTCTCCAACCTGGATTATTATACTGAAAGATAAATAGGTTATGGTATGCAAAAGTGGGTGTTTACAAACACTATAATACAGCACAACTTTGAATAAATCCGCAAAATCAGAGGAAAATATTAAAATCCTTAAATTAGGGAAATACCATATACGCCGAATTCAAAATAGAGGTAAGATCTCAAAGGTACACAACAGAAAGTGGAAGTTCATCTCATTAATAACACTCAAAAGTTATAGACATCACCACTCGAAAACCGTTATAAGCCCCTTCGAATTTTATTTACACTAGATGGACCTGGCGTGGATTTATGATTTAAATACGTCCTCTGGTAAAAATAGCAAATACATAACACTAAATCCTGAGGACCAATAAATACCTGCCCTTTCTAAAACGCTCGCTAAAATCACAATACATAAAATCGCCAGGACAAAACTTTCTGCCTTCTAACACGCGTCAAAATAACATTTCACTAAAAACTCGGGACGCACAAATACCTGCCTTTAAAACGCTATTAAATAAATTTGCTAAAATCGAGCCAAAAATTACTGCCCATATAAACCAACGACTTGTTAATATATACATTATCATAAAAATCTGAGGAGCCATCTGCCAAAAATACATGCCTTTAAAAACGCTATTAAAATAAATTTCTGAAGAAAATCGCAGACAAAAATACTGCCCCTTTAAAATCCTCTTGTTAACAAATACAGACATATAACTCCTCCGCTCATTACATATCCTACCCGTATAAAATCGACCAATAATGTCTTACACAGCGATGGATGAACCAATTTATACTCTCTATGAAACCGCACAATCCATCTTCTTCTTATATGAACTTACATTCGGAATGTACATACCGACTCCTCTCAAATACATACATGAGAAAAAACACACCTTAAAAATGTTATAAAAAAACTTAGCATATATACTCCCTCAAAACTCGGAGGGAAAAAAACCTATTAAAATGTATTAAAAAAATATAAATACAACTAAATAATGCTCTCTCAAAACTCAGCGAGAATACAAAAAATGTATTCAAAATAATACACACTAGAAATTTATTAAAAATATTTCAAAGAAAAAGAATACCTCCTAAAAACATAAATTGATTGCATTCATACTTCCCAAATCAAAAGAAAAAAATTATCTAAATTCATGAAAAAAAATTTTCCTTTCTCCACAAAAATATAATAAAATTTTACTCCTGAAAACTTATAGAAAATATACATTCAAAATTAATAATACCCTTCCTGAAAACTTATAGAAAATATACCTACAAAATTAATATCACCCTCCTGAAAACTTATAGAAAATACAATATTAAAATACCTTATCAGGCATAAAAATTAAAAATTTCAGATTCCCAAAAAAAAATGGGATATCTCATGTTAGTAAGGCCTGCGCCTTCCTCCGAAAAATCGCTACCAAATAAATGTCTTTAAGTTTAATGTTTGGAGCGGACAAATCAACAATAAAAACTTAATAATATATAATAATACGCTACACAACTGATAATATATAACTTTTAGAAGCTTAGATCAAATTTTGATATAAAATTTTTTTTATTTTTCAGAAAAATTAAAAAAAACCATCGTCGCACGGGGGAGCAGGCGAACTCATCGAAAGCCTCACTCTCTACATTCGCAATTTTAGGTTTAATTTGAGGGGTCATCCCTAAATATATATTTCATTAAACCCCTATCCGAAATATCAAACGTGTTAGAAATCGAAATATAATAATAAATTTGAAAACTCATCTACTTAAAATACTGTTCAAAACTCAGTCATTAATAATAATAATATATCATAATACATAATAATACAAGATACAAGCAATAACAATAATAATCCAAATAATAATAATAATAATATATAAATAATATTAATAATAATCAACTAATAATATAAAAAATATATAACATAATGAATAATAATAATCGCACTTTCCCCATTATGTACTAGTGCGCTATGCTATTTCAAATAATAATACAGAAAACTACAAAATAAAAACTTATTCCTTTCAGATCCCATTCATTTCAGTATAGGCCCAACGAAAAACATGGAGCTATCCAGAAACGTTTGCCTTAGCCTGCATCACAGAAAAGCGCTTTGGCCTGAGTTACTGCAAAAAAATGGTATTGTGGTTTTATCCTAACCGTCCCTAAGTGTATTTACTGTGAAGTTTTAAGAAATTTTAAATAATATATACAAGGAAATAGACTTACCAGCTGAATACAAAAAATATGAGGATTAGAACAAAGCACATCTATACGGATAGCACATAAATCAAAAGTGATTCTCGTGGCGGAAAAATTTGTCGGCGTGGAGAAATGAAGGGGGGGTGGAGAAGATGGTATTCCCTTAAAATTGGGGGGAAGAGTCTCAATAAACAAATGCTACAAGGTTTACTTGGGGGAATAGTTTGTTGAATTTCCTTGCAAACTTTTCGGGAAAACAACTTTCAAAAAGTTTTTAATTACAAAGAATATTTTAAGTTGAAATCACGAAAGATACGAAAATAGTAACAAAAATAACAAAGAAGAGGTACTAGGATTAATAATTGTAAAAACAGGTGAAATCTGGAAACTTTTTTTGTGGGGGCTTTTCCTGAAAGCAAACGGATGGGGAGATGGGGAAGTATCAGGCGATGCTTTACTAACCAATCATAAAATTGGGAAGACGATGGGGGGGGGGGGGGTATGGTTTTATATATAATTTTTTTGTATATAAATATAAAACAAAAAATTTGGCCTTGAAGTAAAGCATTCTTTTCCTTCAAAATACCTAATGCAAAAGAAATTTTCGTATATTATATATATATATATATATTAGTTGTGGATATACATTGAAACTGTTGACTGGTTATCGAACTTTCTAAAGCTTGGAAACACGGTACTGTGTTGGCGTTCTAATAGTAAAGATTATATATCACATTATATATTATATAATTAACTCAAACTACTACAAATAAAAATCACAACTTAATATACCTAGCCACCTAACTCACATCGTCAACACACTAATAAATACAATAGATAATAATACAACATATATATATATAATATATATATATATATATAATATAGTATATATAATATATATATATATATATATATATATGACTATGATATTATATATATATTATATATATTAATATATATATAAATAATATATATATATATATTATATATATATATATATATATATAATATTATACTATAGTAAATTATATATATATATATATATATATATATATATATAATATATATATATATATATATATAATTTATATAGATATATATATATATATGATATATATATATATATATATAATATATATAAATATATATATTAGTATATATTATATAGTATATATATTATGATGGACGATTAATCGAATCGGCATCGGGAATGCGATGGTAATCCGGCTGTTTTCAGAATCGGAATCGGAATCGGAATCCGCACCCCCCCCCCTAAATTGTAGCCGATTCTGTTGGACCCATTCTGTTGGTATACAATCTGAATATAATTTTATTCGATCTTTATGATTATTTCAAAGACAATAAATATTTCGAAGTCTGCCGTAATGATTTTTAATTTCAGTTCTTCGTTTAATTCAATTTGAATTTATTAAAAAATTTTTAGCAAAAGGACGGCTCTCATTTCCCTATTGCTAGTATCATTACAAACCTGGCATTGTATAGAAACAAGCGGAAGTTCTTGAAAAAGTTGCTAAAAGACTTAAAAATTTGTTGATTGTACAAATTTATTGAGCCACAAGGAATCAAGGGCATCGGCAATAATCCCAATATGAAAATGATTTGCAGTTTTTTTTTGAAAAGGGTCAGAGGAAAAAAAGAACTATTTGAGACTTGGGTCTACAGACAGTATCAGCATGGGAAAAATTCAGTAAAAATATTCAGCATTTATACTGAAAGAATCTTGTGCTTGGGCTACCTATCTGTGATCCACGCTTTAACACTACATTCCTTGAGGAATGAGTATAACAATAAAAAAGTGGAAGATATTCTTAAAGCATGGAGTGCGAAAGATATATGTTGTATAAAGGAAAGGAGAACAGTTTCCACTACTTTAAAACCAATTTCTTCAGATTCTTCTCATTATCAACAGAATAGGGCGAAAAGAGTGATATTGAAGATAATAGTTTTAACTTCAGTTTTT